>PVIR01003351.1:0-89593 GCA_004026965.1 Petromus typicus | reverse complement strand
TATTACGTATCTTACAGTACAGGCCTTTAATAAAATTTAATCATTTAAGGTTTACTAGCACCAGACAAAGCTTTGAAAGTACCTAAAACCTCACTATTGCATTCATACTGAAGAGTGTCTCTACTTAAACAAACATTCCAAATCAGAACAGACACAGGCTGTTCAGTGTTAGCTGGGATGTTTCCTTTACAAATTCTGATAAGGGATAGTGACACAGGGGAAGCAAGCCTTGCTCTCAACCGGAAATATACATGAAATGCGAGTTCATAGTCTCTAAAATTGAAAATGAATTTTAGGAACAATGATGGAGGTTTAAAAGTGGGAATAACTTTATTAAGAAAGAAAGGTCTTACCTAAGAGAAGCTAAAGGGGGCATCCAAAAATGGTAGACCCACTCACCTCACATTTCAGTGGGCTTTTTTTTTGTTGTTGTTTTTTTAGACAGGGTCTCCCTTTGTAGTTTAGGCTGGCCCTGAGCTCAGTCTTGATCTCTCAGCAATCCTCTTGCTTTGGCCTACCAAGTGTTGGGATTACAGGCATGAGCACACACAACTGGCACTGTGGTATGCGGTTCTGATTGCTGGTGGACGTGAATCTCCACACCCAGAATTGTTGTAGGTGGTTACCCAGGATCAAACACCAGGGTCCTTGCACTTGCAAGGGAGGCACCAGAACCACTCAGCTAAATCCCCAGACCCTAGCGGGCTGTAACAGAGCCAAGCCACAAGGTGAGGCAGGTTTAAGGGAGAAAAAAAATTACAGTCAACCAGTAACACTGTAAACACAGTAATTTAGGTAACACTGCAGCAATGAGAAACCACAAAAGGACAAAAACATAAACAACTGATAAAGTTACAAGTATAACTTCTCAGGTAATATCGATTAAATGGTATCCAATGAGAAATCAAGTCACCTAACAAGCCTAACAGGAATTGAGAATTTACTGCATGATGTTCAATGCATGGGTGATAAGGACTTTCAAGTTAGGAAAAGTTCTAATATGCCAGAGGCTTAAATGTTGGTGTGTTAAGGTTGCTACTTTAAACTGACTTTTGTAATCTAACATCAAACTGTCATTTGCACTTTTTTCTATGGTAAATAGAGTCATCCCAGCATATTTACATATGTTGAATTTTCAGGTAATGCTTACATACAAATGTTCTCTGCATGGTTCTTCTATTTTTCCATTATTTACTGACAGTGAATGTAGAGAGCCATCAGAGACCAAAGTAATACTGGTTAGTTCTTACGCATATTAAGAAATAATGGATGAAGTAGAAAATAAAATAGAATAGATGATTTCAGAAGTATACTGTCACTGACAAAGTAGAGGACAAGAGAGACAACTAACAGTCATCTAGAAAATTTTTAGTGTATATCAGGAACCAGACAAGACCCTCTGAGAGATTAGTTCATTCAGCCATCAAAGAAGCTGAAGGGGCACATGTTATAATTACCATCCCTGGTACAAGTGCAGAAAATGATCAGAAGGAGGCTAATCAACTTAGTGAAAGTTAGTTATGTAGATATCACTAATTTTGTCAAGATTAAAAATTATTTAAGAATGTCATGACAGGGGCCGGGGAGTTAACTCAGTGGTTCTGGCGCCTGTCTTGCAAGCGCAAGGGCTCGGGTTCGATTCCCTGGTAACCACATAACAATACTGGGTGTGGAGACCCACACCCAGCAGCAACCAGTACCACATACCACAGTGCCGGGCGTGGTGGCTCATGCCTGTAATCCCAGCACTCGGGAGGCAGAGGTAGGAGGATTGTGATGTGAGTTTGAGGCTGAGCTGAGGGTCAGCCTGAACCACAAAGCGAGACCCTGTCTCAAAAAAACCTTAAAAAAAAAAAAAAGAATGTCATGACACTTCACATATTTGATTAATGAATTATTCTCCTTGGTTCAAATACAATATTATTCAAAGATAATTTTATGTCTTTTCAATCTAATCTGTTATGATTTGATTTGTCAAAATAATGTCAATGTTCAATTCTAACATATCAAATGCTAATTTTTCAGTTTTATAGTTTCAAAATGGAAAAAAAAATGATTATTTATAACCAACAAAGAAATCTTACTTTATTCTGAAATCATTTTGCTTTTTATAAATCAGAACTATTTTTTTTCCTGCTGATACATTTTCAAGTGATAAAAAGATACTGGAACAGCTCCTGCTATCGTTTTTGTTTGCCAACTTTCCACTGTCTTAACAAAAATGGCTGAGAGGAGTATAAATTTTTTCTGCCTCACATTTCCCAGTGTTTCCAGTCCATGTTCAGCTGCTCCACTACTGGGTCTGTGGAAAAGGAAAGGCTGACATGACAGAAGGGCACGGCGGAGGAATGCTGCTCACATCATGGTGAGCAGGAAGAAAACCAGGGAGGACAAGGCCTCGGAGCCAATCACGCAAGTCACATCCCCCTGACCCGCTTCTTTCAGCCAGGCTCCACCTCTTGAGTTCCTGTCAACTCCTGAGACTGTCACGGATTTAATACATCGTGCATGGGTTAATCCACTGATGCAGTTGGGGCCTTTATCATATGGTCACCCTCTGATTATACAGGACTTTGGGGGGCTACAGAGATCTAAACCAGTAGAAATAGGAAAAAGTGTTCACTGAAAATAGCCACCAAAATATTGGTTTTTCTGGTTTAATTGTAGGTAAGCTCACTTTTAAAGCATTCAATAATAAATCATTTTAAGTGAAAGTGTACAATGGTTGATGACGCCTGCCTGTCAGATATAGACACTGTCCTTTTACAATTTACAATTTAGAGTTGATTACAACTTTCATGTCAAAAACTGGGGAAAATGACATTGTCAGTAATTTCTAGTATGAGTATAAACAATGAAGATCACTGCACAAAGTCAGTTTCTCTTCCTTGAAGTCTTATGCTCTTCTGCTTTATGTTAACTCTTGTTTACATCTCTTTGCTGTGCATTCACTAATTGCTCTAAGCATGTTATCTGTCTTTGCACATAGAAAAACTTCTCTGTCTTTATATTTCCTTTCTTCTCTTCATTGTGTTTTATGCTATCCTCATCTCTAAACAATGATCACTCCAACTTGTTCTCTAGGACTCCTTTACTCATTATTTCACCCAGTCGGGACTTGTCTCTCTAGGATAGGGTCTACTACTGGGAGTATATCACTCTCCAAACCCCTATGAGTGAACCATACTGTCAATATCTGAGACTTCTGTATTTTGAGGCCAACATGGCACTTGGAGAATGAGAGAAGAAATAATACAAGACACTAATACTGGGAGTGTACTAAGATTTTTGCAGCAAGAAAAATATTGACACAGAAAGAATGCATTTCATCTCACTTAGTTTATTATATCTTTGCTTACACATTTTCTAAAACCTAATTTTGTATTAGCATAGGCCCTTCCACCTCAGATTCTGGGCTTTGTAATTTCTCTATTTTTCTCTTCTTCAGTGATAGTAATCTGTACACTCATCTATTACTTTTTATATATTAAGACAACGTTCATCCATTAGTGCTTGGTTTAAAAATAATTTACAATTGTACACACACAAAACGCTACTATTCTGCAGTGTCACTCCTTCCCAGTTTTTCTTTGTACTTCATTTGCAGTTCTTTATCTGTCCGGGCACGTATAATCTAATAAACTTACCTTTATTATAGTACTTTAAGATCCCCCTGGTCCTCACCATTTCTCCTTCCGATGTGCAGTTATGGAAAGAATTTCCTTGTGCTGAATGTACTGAACGATGACCTCAATGCCTTCTCTAATTATTTTCCCACTCTTATTTTCCTTGAAAAAATTTTTTTTGAAAACATTACTTTCATTTTCAATTTCCATTTTCCCTTTTTTGTCTTTTGTATCAATTTTGTTGAAAATTTTGCCATTATGACACTACTCGCAGTGCTTTTAGCAAGATCAGCAAGGCTCAGGCTGTGAAATCCAACAATCAGTTCTCGGTATTTTTTTTTTTTCTTGACTAAGAAGAAACGTTTAAATAGTCAAGTTCTCGCTTTTTCTTTCACTGCATTTAAAGAGATTATTACTCTGACTCGTTCATTTTTATGTAACTTTAAATTTCTCCTTACCCTGAACTTTCTTACAACTTAGTGGTATATCCTTCTAAATTCCTCTGATTCTTAATCCTCTGAAGATGAGTGTTAGTAATACATATTATATACACTTGAATTCTGCTATTGTCTTACATTTTTGGTATTCTCTGTAAATCCAAGGCTACTTCTTTTTTATTCTTTCCTATCTGAATAAGTAGTAAGTTTTAAGCATAAGTGTCAATATAGATTTAAAGCAGAAAAACATTTCATCTACTGTTAAGTCCTTGTATTGACAATAACTACCTGATACTGGTTCTCAATGAAATAAAGAATGTTGAATAAATGCATGAATGAGTTCAGAGATGTTAGCTTTCAGGAATATATGAGGTGCTGGACCGCTTTTTTCCTCTTTATGTTGTTGAAAGGAATTACGCGTGAGTTTATTCACAACCACTCAACTGTACACTTTAGATTTCTGGAGAGAGCCATTCTATTCTAGGAAAGATGGTAATTTAATTTCGTTAATTTCATGTTTCCCTTTTCCTAAGTATTTCTCATATATTTATGCATTAGGTTTTGCTTTCTCACAGGCTTGAGAAGGCCATTCAAAGATGGGGGATTCCCTGAAGATTCACTGCTAACCATGAAGCCTGAAGCACGCCCGAGGAAATGTTTAAACATTTTTAAATGCTCATTTTAACTTACGTTTCATAATCAGTATAAAAGACCTTACATGTACAGAGAGTACTCACTGGAGGGACTTTGATGAGAGGAAATATGGCTTTGATGTGCGACACGGGAGGATGTTAGGCGGCACCCTCAATAATGCTGTGGCCGCATACAGAACTGCTTTTATTTTTAATCATGTTTTTTCAAATGCGTAGACCACCATCTGCATTGTAGTAATATGTTTTCAGCCTTGTGTGGAATGGTAAGGGTAAAGTCAAAAAGCTTTCGATCCATCAAAGAGAGTTTGCTCAGGTGTTGACTATCACATTTTATCCCTTGCTCTGTAGACCTCTGTTAACATAAATTCTGACAAAAAGGTGAAGGAGACCATAGATTCCAAATATTACAAACTTATCACATTTTTTCATGCAGAAAAATATAAGGAAAATATTGGAAAATGATATTGTCCTTATATTCAAGTATCACTTTCAGTTAGGAAATGGAAAAATAATCAGTATTCATTTCAAAGGATATTCTATCATTTTTTAAAAAATATTTTTTCTAGAGAAGTAAATACCCTCCAAAAACATTCAAGGTCTCCGATAATTCATTTGTAATATGCCAACTATTACCTCCTCAGGGCAATTTCACCTCTTGATTATATTTCTTTAAGTCTTCTTGTTCCAGCTTGGGGCTCAGGCTTGCTGGATAGCTCTTAGTATTTGCCATAAACATTCATATTTAAACCAGGCTATAAGTAAGAACAGATAGAGAGATTTTTTTCTGAGGAAAAGCTTAATAAATATGTCATTCAAAAAACATCAAACTAGACTTTACAGTCAAAGAAAGCTTTCTCTGTCTCTTTTTATGTACATGATCTAATATACATAATATACATTTACTATATATGTATATATAATATATATATAAAATCCATATTTATATATTATAAATATTCAATGTTTGCCTGCTAAGTGATATTTTTTTGTTCTCCAAATAGGTTTCATTTGATCATACGGTTTTAACTGTTAGCATTTTTACTCTAAATGGTCTGAGGAAAATCATGGTTATTTTCCATTTTCTGGAGATCACATACAAGAAATTCAACATAATAATAGTGATGAAAACTGATGTTTGGACAGTCGGTCAGGGTTATATGATACAACACAGCCTACTGAGGCTAACAAACTTTTGATTCTAAGTAAAACTGAAGTCAGCCAGTGGACTAAAATTGTTTTTAAAGTCTTTTGTTTACCTTCTTAGCTTTTAAAATTTCGCCTCAGGTGAAACAAAAATATCATAGATTATTTTGCCTTTGGCTTTGTTTTTTTATGGGAAAAACTAAGTGAAAGTTAAAGGGTATTTGTTTTAGTTTTTAAACAATTAATTATAAATGAAATATCACTGGCTAAATGTTTCAAGATAACTAAAAAAATCAAGGGGGATATTCACCTAGAAAGACTTGTAATTTAAAATATGATGAGTTTTATGTTTCTAAGCCTTGTGAGTCTTATATTTAAAACTTGAAAACACAATGACTAAAAATAAAATCTCAATTCTTCCAGCAAGAGGAGTCAAACAGCAATACTAATGTTTCAGTTAATGAAAAAGATAACTTTCAGTCAAAAATAATTTTTTGTAATATAGTTTCATTTTAGGAGTATAGTTCTACATATTTTAAAGTAGTTATATATGTGCAGTAAATCTGTAAAATAATAAAATTCTTATGAATATAATTTAAGATAGATTGCAAATTATGTTAGCTTTAAATATTGTGGATATTTTAAGGTGTGTGTGTGTGTGTGTGTGTGTGTGTGTGTATGTGTGTGTGTGTGTGTGTGTGAAGATTGCAAATTTTTCTAATTAGTGTGTAGCAGGTGATCTTAGTTAAGTTTACACGGGCAAGTAGATTATCATATGTTACCATCTATCCCAGTAAGATAAATAATTTTATAATCTCATTTTGTAGCTAGAACAGATAATATATATTAGCAAACTAAATTGTAGAGATAGCCAGGGATGCTATAAATGTCTTATTCTTAGAGTGCACATTTTTCAGCCAGGTTCAATGTGTTCAGTAACATTTAATGTTACACTTTGTTTCTTTTATGTACAAGGTACATACTTGGCTTTGTACACATTATACCTTGGAATTGGTCAGAAATCTTAGGAGAAAATAAGCACCATAATCTTTTATGTTCTTCTGAAATTTTCAAGGGTATTTTATGTATGGATATGTTCTCATTTTGAAAAATTCATCAAAGAGCTAAAATTAGAGGTCCCATTTGACCCAGCCATCACTCTGCTAGGTATATACACACAAAAATTAAAAGATTCATATCACAGTGATGTATGTGCACCTATCGTTATAGCAGCTCAGTTTGTGATTGCTAAATCTTGGAAACAACCCAAGTGTCCATCAGCTGGAGACTGGATAAAAAAGCTGTGGTTCTTATACAGAATGGAGTATTACTCTGCCATAAAAAATGATAAGTTTGAATCATTTATACTTAAATGGATGTACCTTGAGGACATCCTCATAAGTAAAATAAATAGGTCACAGGTGTGTAAATATCACGTCTTTTCTCTGGTATGAGAAAATAAAGATGTAAATGAGTTCTAGAATGTATGTTATATATTGTGAAATAGAAAACACTCAAAGCATAATGGAGTGAAGGGGGAAAATAATGAGATGATCAACAAAAAGAAAGGAAACAAAGTATATGTATATGGGGTGTGGGTGGAGTTATGGGAAAAATGAGAATTACGTTGTGTCATATACTGGTACAAATTCTCATTGTTGAATGCAATCATGATATCTATATGTAATGTACCAATAAAGATTTCAATTTAAAAAAATTCAGTAGTTCAATAGTTGCAAAACAACTCAATTTTAATGTAACTCTAGACCTATCTTCTTTACTAACTTCATTTTAAATTTAAGATCATCATGAAGTAGAATAGTTTCTTCTTATATACCAAGAAAAACAGTACATTTTTAAAGGGTGAAGATAGTAATTTCAGATAAAAGTTTCCTTGGTTGACTTTTATAATTGATTATATTTTCCTAATGGGAATCAAATTATTGGCCAGCAACATTTATCTGAAATCAATTCTTTTTTTTTTTAAACTTTTTAATCTTTATTGGTACATTACATATACACATCATGATTGCACTCCATAATGGGGATTTGTACCAGTATAAGACACAACTTAATTCTCATTTTTTCCCATAGCCCTACCCACCCTACCACCCCCCCATATACATAAAATTTGTTTCCTTACTTTTTTGTTACAATCTCACCATTTTTCCCTTCTCCCTATTTTACATTGAGCATTTTCTACAACAAGTATTGAGTAACTGATTAGTCTTTGGTTTTACACTAGCAGGAGCTTTTACCCTTCAAGTCTAATGGCACGATTGTGAATCTTAAAAGAATCATCTCTACCAGATACTGATTTCAAAATAAATGCAACCTTTCCTCATAGGATAAGGACATAATGAATCTACTGCAACACTTCTAATTACTTTCAGTAATCGGACTTAATGAATGTCTTTTTTCCAAGATTATAAGGCACTGTTCTTAGAGTCAAAGCTGACTGATCCTGCATCACCGATGAAAGTCATTTTTTTCTCATTAGGTAGAATTAAGGAGAAGTTCAACTTTGATATGATGTTTTGTCTTTAGTAGCCTACATTTAGCAATGTCCTATGACAGAAAGTCATATTTAAATTTTTGAAGATGAAGATGAAGACTATTCATATGAAAATCAGTTAATATTCAACATAAAGTTGGTAAGAATAATAACTATATTTTAATCAATATTATAAATATTATAAAACATAGCTAAATTATGCTTTCTTCTCCTGTATCATCCCATTATTTTAAACCTCAAGTATTTCTACCTTGAGTCATAACACTTTTCTCCTTCCTGACTCATTCTCAAGTATTCTGCATCTCTCATCTTCATGTACCCATCAGACAATTATTTTTATTTTTAACTGCTTATTTAAAATATGTCTTGAATAGACCTCAAGCAGGGAAAAAAGCCTATACTGACTATTTGACTTACATAGCTTTTCAGAGGGCAATAACTACCTCAGTCTCCAAATTTATTTTTTCTTCACTGTGCTTTAATTTTACAAGTTGCATTAGTACTACATTCTTTTTTCTGTATCTGTGCGTAAACTGACCAAGATCTTTACTGACATTTGTGCTCACCAGCCTATGAATCTAGAGAATTCTCTCTGTTATCCTCTCAGTTTTCATGGTACATATGGAGGTATCACCCCAGGGATTGTTCCTCTAACTTTACTCTTACAGTGAGCCCCTTCCCAGACTAACTTCTTTTCAAGCACTTGTTTACATCCTCTAAAACCTTTCCTAACAGGAAAGTTACTTTATTTGTCTTTAATTTTACCAGTAAGTTTTCCAAATCCACAATGAGATTCTATTTTTTCTCCTTACTTCCTATGTGCAATGACTGAAGGACACTCCACATATTATCCTCCATCATCATCCATTACAAAGGGGGACAGCAATGCTTGCGAGTAAATGTAGTGAACACTGTGTTCTCTCAAAGGTCTGTACAGAAAGCTCACTTCATGGTGATGGTGTCTGGAGACGAGGGTCTTGGAAGGATCCGTTCACTGCTCTGAATGAAAAGAACCCACAGCGTTCTCTTGCTCCTTCCAGAACATGAACACGGAGAAGTCTATGAACAAGAAACCTCAAGTGTCTCTGAGATCTCTACCCAACGTCAACTTTCTTGACACTGTGATCCTGGACTCAGCAGCCCTGGGCACCACGGGAGTGAACTCCTGTTCATCTGTGCTATCTGCTATGGCAGCGTTGGTGGACTAGTGGGGAACTTGCTACAGTCATGCAGCAAGTCCCGGGTTGAGAAAGGAGTGAACGCAGGTGGTCTCAGTTCACTGCTGTAAGCTTCAGCCCTCTGAACTGAATATGTTTTGAGAAATTTCCTCCCTCATCCGTTTTTTATTCTTCTGTTCCAGGAGGAGTGAAACAAGAGGAATTACCTGTATATTTATATGAATCATAAATGAAGCTACTTAATCTGAGACGATTAGGAATGCCCCACCTCCTTCTTCATGATCATTTACGATTTTCCTTCCATGGTAACTCTTAGTGTTTCCCATAAGTCTAGAGAAGACAGTTATTTTTATGTGCAGTAAGAGAAGACACGATGAGCGAATTCAATCTCAGATAGGAAATGAAATATAAAAGTCATTTGAACAACACTTCAGCACTGAGAGTTACATTACAGCAATAATCAGAATAATTAAATTCTCATCCAAAGAGAGAACTATGCCAAATAGCTTTTGAAATTCAGTACTATTAGACCCTCTTTGGGAAGAATTGAAAACTTCACTGTGGCCATTTCTCCCATATTGAGCTTGATGTGATTTCCTTTCAACAGATTTTCATCTTGTCCCCAAATACATGAAATCAGCTTCCAACTGCTTCAATCCTTGGCCCTTGTAAAGAAGTACAATCTACTTCAGCCACTGGATTTTTGACAGAGAAATAAAGAATACTGCCATTTAGAACTGACTTCCTGGCCTTTAAATGTATTATGTTCAAATAAAATATACTGCTGCACATTATCAACAGAGCTGCATTTCCATACCACATTCTATTTTCCAAGGCAATGTGTTTATTATAAAATTCGGCAAAGAGCAACATCAATTTTTGACTTCTGATCATTAATTTGCCATTTTACCATTATTTTTCTAAAACACACAGCTGACCAATCTCATTCTTCTTGCCAACTTGAAACCCGCTTCCTGCTGAGTTTGGTGTAGACAGATTAAGAAATAAATCTGATTTGAAGACACACCAAAGGCAGAGAAAACGCAGAGCAAAACAGAAATTGTGGTAGAAATATGAGGCACAGGTCAGGGGCTTGACACAGGTCAAGAAGCACCTGAACCACCGCAAGGAACAGGGGAGGAAGCTGGGTTAGATTTCCTGTCCCTGATGCTCACTGACTGCATGAACAAGGCAGACCCAGAAGTTGGAGACAGGCCTAGGAGTCTGGTGTCACTGGACATCTCTCTGTCATGAGAACTGCAGGCTATGTCCTCAGACATGTGTTCATCATGTTAACTGCATGCCTTGTAGTAGATTTGGCATGGTTTTGTGTAACTCTAATCTCATCAAAAACGCTAAAACAGTAATTATAACAAAGTCATTTACAAAGTGTCTTCATGTCATACCATCTCCTCTAGAGCCGCCACAACCAGACTGCAAGTTACAGACTGGATATGACTGCCGTCGTCACTTATTTTCAGTATGAAAAGTAGAAAACAGAAAAGTTAAAAGACTTGACAAGCATATAGAATTGCTGTACAGTGAACTGAGAATTCCGATGAGCTCTGCTGAATAGAAATGCCATTGTCATTCCACTCCACTCTATCAATCTAAGTAATTCAGTTCTCAAAGTGAATTGGGAGAAAACATGAAGCTAAATGTAATATTTCAAGGAGATATAGAATGAATCCAAACATATGAATCCCGAGATAGAGCTCGGATTGTAAATAACCAGTCTTGTCAAGATATGAAAGCCATTCCAAGCTCTGAACTGAGATGTGATTTAAATGTCATATTTGAATAACAGTCCTCTGATCCATCTTCTGTCATAAATTTGTGATCTAATTTTAGAGAAAATGAAAACAAACAAGTTGACCCTTTTTATGCCAACACATGAAAACTGTATGATATCCTATGAACATGTAAGGAATAACTGGGACCTAAGTCTTATATTGAAGACTTTTTTTTAATCTTTATTGGTACACTAAATATACACATCGTGATTGCACTCCATAATGGGGATTTGTACCAGTAGAAGACACAACTTAATTCTCATTTTTCCCATAGCCCTACCCACCCTACCACCCCCCCCATATACATAAAATTTGTTTCCTTACTTTTTTGATATCCTCATAAGTGAAATAAATAGGGCACAGATAGGTACATATAACATCTTTTCTCTGGTATGAGAAAATAAAGATGTAAATGAGTCCTAGCATTGTATGTTATATATTGTGAAATAGAAAATGCTCAATGTAAAATAGGGTGGAGGGGGAAAATGTTGAGATTATACTGAAGACTTTTAACATTTTAATAATTTGACAACCAATCCATTGTAATACTATGATGTTCTGTTTGTGTTTAAATCCTCAGTAAACAGTCTGTTAAAATAAATATTTAACCATTTCACTTAAAGACAAATATTCAAGACTGCACTGTTCGAGAAATCTTATTACTTGCTAACATATAGAAAAGGATCTCTAAGAAATAGGATACAAGCAGAGTTTCTTTTTCTTTAGCAGTTATTTTGTATTAATAACATGAAGCAGTTACATGTATTCATTGTGACATCCAACATTCCAACTACCAGGGTCTTGAAAAGCAGGTTAAGTAATTCAAACAGTAATATAAAGCAACATGATATTCCATTTTTAATTTTAATATCTAAGTGAATTGCAGAGGTCAGTATAAAAGCATCTGCTTGACATTTTTCTCCTTTACCTTTTCCAATTTAACGTATTTACTGTATTCTCTATAAGAGTATTCAGATCACACTACAATCTCTAACACTAATTGGATTTTCACTAATATGTTTTTTATCAGGTTTTTTTCACCTAAAATTTTATCTGTGTCATGTTGTTTACCATAAAACTTTTTGACAAAAATAGAAAAAGATCACTTCCATCTACTCAACATTAATATTAATTTATTAAAATAATGATTTAATAGAAAACAACAAATTCAAAAAAAACTAGCCTTTAAACTGTTCGTATAACTTCTCAAACATACCAATTTAATTATTCTTCATCCTATGCTATGATTTTGCTTTGAGTCACATGGTTAGTGTGACTGGATTGGAAAATAGAGTCATGTAAATGCTTGATTCCCTTCAATATTTTACAACACAGGAACAAGTACTGCATTTTATAACAATAGTTTCTGTTTGTGGAAAATGTTTTTCTAGCTCTGTCTATTTTTCTCCATATCGCTGTTGAAAGTGAATGAACTGTCCCTTTACCCCTGAGTATGGGTAGTGTACCTACTAATCTGGGTACATACATGCACTACTGGATGCACAAACATACAGGACCATTTTTCTGTTTTCACTTAAGTGGATATCCAGAAAAGGACACTGAAAACTACAAAGACAAGGGCGTGAGACTGGAGATGTTATGACTAAAGGAGGAGCATTACCCTGAATTGACTTTTGAAAAAAATTTACAATTCATTTTGTGTTAGGTACCAGCAAGGACTAAAACCAAGAAATGGACCATCTCATGAACCAAGGGGCCAAAAAAAAAGAAGCCCAGAAATCACACTAAGTGGGAGCCCTGATCCCAGCTCCTCATCCAAGGTGCTGGGGCTACTCTGTCCACTGTCAACAGAGCCGGGCGTCTCCAGCTCTCCATCTGCAATCCTTTGGGGATATAAGCTTAGCAGCTCTCTAATACAACAAGTAAACACATTTTCCACTAACTCTCCCTGGGAAGCATCATCAAGTCATTTCTCTGTAGAAATCTGCCCCACCTGCAGAGGGAGCTGAGGAAACTACTGAGGGACCTCAAGTCAGTGCTGATCAAGCTAAAGCCACAGCAGAGCCAGGGGACTGAAGAAGACAAGAAAACAATGATGCAAGGGATCTGGAGAGAAAAATCAGGAGTTTCACACATTAATGAAGGTGGGAACTGAAACGTTAAGGCTTTCAGAAAGGGCCAGCTGTGGCCATGGATGTAGCTCGGTGCACGGCACCTACCTGGTAAGCTTGACTCCCTTGATTCTTGATACTGAAAAGGAAGAAAGAAAAAAGTTCCAAAGGAAGAAAGGAAGGAAAGAAGAAAGGAGGGAAAGAGGAGGGGAGGAAGGTAAAGAAGGAAACAAAGAAAGTGAGAGAGGGACAGAGAGAGAGAGAGAGAGAGAGAGAGAGAGAGAGATGAGGCACTTGACTGTTTCAACAGAAAAATATTAAATGATGCAGAGTATTCTATGTATTCCAAAGTCCAAAAGAGCACCCAAAATATTGCATGGACAGGAAAGAACCCATTCAGAATATGAGAGAGGGAGAGAGAGAGAGCCAGAGAGAGAGAGAGAGAGAGAGAGAGAAAATACCTGTAGGGACATGAATCCAATCTTGGAATTATCTGACAAGCATTTGAAATCAACATCATAAAACTATTTCAACAATCCATTACAAATTCCCTGGAAACAAATGAAAAAGAGAAAAAGTCTCAGAAAATAAATACATATGTTTCTTTTAAAAACATCCCGTGGCAATTATAAAACTGAAAATGACAACCCAATGTTTGCTCTAAAACATGCTTCTTGTTCTCAGCAAAAAGTGGTAACGATGGGGGTGGGGCTAGGTCAGTAATAGCTAAGACAAATTGAAATAATTTGATAGGCACTGAAAACACATTAAAAGAAGTTTGCAGCAACTCAGACTATCATGAAGATCTATTGTTCATATGGCTGGAAATGAAAAATACAGGAGAAGATTATGAAACAAAAAAAATGATTCAAAGAAAAAAAGAGATGTAAATTTTCCCCAAAATTAATATATCAGGAAATGAGCAAAGCTTATACAGGATATACCTACAAATAAACACAATATCCTATTAGAATTAAACACATGAGAGGTAAGAACACAGAGACAAGTCATAAAAATATAACATAACATGGCTTACTACCTATGGAGAATGTCAATTTAAATGACAGCAGATATCTCATCTGTGCTCAGAGAGGCCTGAAAACGTAATAGAATGTTTTCCAAGTGATAAAGTGATGGAACTGTCAGCTGGGAATTGAGTATTTGCAGAAAATATCATTTTAAAGGGAAAGGAAGTAAGTTAAGAGAATTTTTGTCAGCAGGCCCATCCTTAAGTCATACTTTACAAAAAAAAAGTTTCAAATAAACTGAAAATGTTAATAAAAGTTGGAAAAGAAAATAAAATGATCAAAAAATGGCACTGCCTGGTATGTTCTAAAGGAAACACTTCAGAAATGTGTATTTGAGGACTCGAGATGGAAATAAACAAAAGAAACAAACAAATCTCAACAAAAATAAAAGACAAACCAAACAGATCTATACAGTTAAGAATATGAAACAAAATTAATGTGATTCCAAATATGAAATCCTCAAGCAAAGGTTAGTATCCCAGACAATCTACCAATCATTTAAAGAATTAAAGCTCATTTTAAACAATCTCAGTCAGGGATATTAAATAGAAAGAATACACTTCTACATACTTTATACTGCTATTACCTTTAGAACCAGACTAAAACAATACACAGAAAGAAAATTAAAGACAGATATATCTCATAAACTGAAACATAAAAAATTCTCAAAGATGTAAATGAGTCCTAGAATTGTATGTTATATATTGTGAAATAGAAAATGCTCAAAGTAAAACAGGGTGAAGGGGGAAAAATAATGAGATTATAACAAAAAAGAAAGGAAACAAATGTTATGTATATAGGGAGGTGGTAGGGTGGGTAGGGCTATGGGAAAAAAATGAGACTTAAGTTGTGTCTTATACTGGCACAAATCCCCATTATAGAGTGCAATCATGATGTGTATATGTAATGTACTAATAAAGATTTCAATAAATTTTTTAAAAAAGCATTACAAAGGTAAATCCATCAACACATAAAAGTAATTCTATATGGTAAGAAAGATTAAAATAAGGTATGCTAAGCCAGTTAAATATTCAAAATTTAAGTAATGCAATCTATCAGAATGTATAATTATTATGACCACATATATGAGTGTATACGAAATATTCAACAAAAATCCACAAACATTCATTATACAACATGTAGGAATTTAGGGTATGAGGAGACTGCACTTCCTCCCTTAATTAGGTCCGTGTTGCTGGGACATATTAGCAAACAGCAACAACTGAAAGAAGACAGTGTTATTTTGGTCATAATTCCTAGCAGTTTCAGTGCATAGTCAGCTAGCTCCAAGGCAGGATGGCACAGCACAGGGACATGCCAGAGGGAACTGCTAGCTGCATAGCAGAGAAGCAGTGGAGGATCAAGGGAAAAGCGGCGAGGAAGAGAAACCCTCCAGGCCAGACTTGCTCTGGTCCCCTCCCTTCAGACCTGGCTCCTGTAGCAGCAAGTCAGTTACAAGCTCCCCCATCCAATCACTTTCCACAGCTCCTCCAGTGAACAATGAGGTACTTGGGGACACTGACATGTAAACTGTGACATGTCCTTTACTAGATAAAGTATATCTTGAAAAACCGAAAGGTACATTTAATATATTTAAGAGTGTGTTATCCTTAGTAATGCAAGATAAAGTGTGGTATCCTGCGACCAAGGAGATTTTCTCTTAACCAACATAGTACTGGATTTCCTATGGGACACAGAAAATCTAAATAGGATCAGGACATAAACACTGATGTCTTAATATACAACTCATATTTTCGCTTAAAGATGATTCACAAAGAATCAAAATCTTATACGCAAATGTAAAACCTCAAGTATGAGAATATAATTTATATGTGAGAATATAATTTATATGTGAAAATAGTCTTCAGAATATACAGAGGCGAAACTTTCATAGACTTAACTCCAAAACACAATCTTAAAAGAGAAAAATCGATAAGCTTGATTTAGTTAAAATTGGAAACTATTTTTATTCCCAAACTTCTATTATTAGGTTGAAAAGACAAATAATAGTTCTGTGAAAAAAATATTTGCAAACTATAAGTCTGCCATAAAGTTATATCAACATGAAAGTCTCAGTTGTGTTTGGAATTTTTCAAGAATTTAAAACAGTTAAAGAAAATTAGTGTTATACAGATAATTTCATCATAGTAGGATGTTTGATCCTGTTTTTCTCCAAAAAATAAGATCCCTATAAGAAAATTTTATTTATCAAATAGAGGTGAGGACAATCACGTGTGTGGAGTCAACTACTGCATCACCCATAGTCAGAATGCCCTGCTATCTAAGGGTGCATATTCCCTGGGCTCTAAAGGAAAACACCAAGTCCACTCTCAATATCTCCCAAAACATTATATTTCAAAGTGGGTTTCCTTGCTCCTGTAGTTAGATTTTGGACTTCGGTTTATGAAAGGGAAAACTAGTTTTGAGATATGTTCATTTTTTTCTCTACTAAGGCTTAATAACAAATGTCTACCTAATTATTTCACAGATTAAAGTTCCCTCTCATTTTCCTGCTCCCTCATATAACTTTTCAAATACAGGCATAATGTACAATATCTCCCTCTTTTATTAAAGAGCCTAAGAAAATTCAGACTAGATCTGTTCTCTAAAATTTCATTTTCTTCACTCAGAAACCAAGTATAAGCTTTGGCTTTAAAATGTATTATCCTAGATTTCTAAGAGAATATAAGTAACACAATTGTCTTTCTGGATTTTAGGCTAAAAACAAAGCTGCCAACTTTCATAAGAATAAAAATGGACATTATCCTTTCTATAAGCAAAGCTCTTTTGTAAAATATCTTCTGAAATGTACAAAACTATACACATACACACACGATCACACAGTGATACCTTGGTTTATGAATGCTTTGGTTTGGGAACTCTGCATCAATTGACAAACACGATCATGGCCATCTTTCCTGAATGGACACGAATGTAGTCATTTTCTCTGTAATCATGGAATCAATTGAGTTTGCAAACCAAGGTAAACCTATACATTTATTAACCCAGTATTTACACACTTTTAATAAGTAAAATATAGTAACATTTATACAGTAAATATGCTTCTACCAACTACTTCTAGTTATAAAAGTCATTCATGTTCCTATTATTTTTAAAAGTAAACATAAAGCTATTTCTATCTTATGACTTCTAGGAAACATCAATTACAACCTTAAAAATATTACAATAAATATTTTTCTTAGTAACTATTTATTTAAGTTACCAGATAAAAATTACTATCAAGAAACATTTTGGAGAATTTAAACAAAAATTAAGAATTCTAATGCAAATAGCTATTGAAATTAACAAAAGTTTGGTTGCACTATGTATTATTACTTTGGACAAATATAAATATGTGTAAAAGAGATATTAACTTCAATACAAGGCTTTAAGGCATATGTCAAGTGACTCAGCTCATACCAAATTTTTAAAATTCCTGTTTCAATATTAAAATATTAAAAAATAAATTGAATTAAATAAAGACACCTCTTTCTCACTTTGGTTAGATTACCCATTGCATTGATTCAGAGAAATATTTATTTATTATAGCAGAACCAGTTGAACTCATACATTTTGGACCAAAAATATTCGATGACATTCAGAGTTTACAGGCTTTAGCTTTACAACTCTTTCTAGTAAGTTGTATGTGTTAGATTTGAGTATGGGTTTAGGATTATTCCAAAGTTTGGTGGGAAAAACCACAATTATTTTACTAGGTACAAATGTCACATTCACAAAATAGGTATTTTTCTTTTGTGGAAAACTTTTCGATTCTGCAAGATAAATAAGAATGACACTGTGTATATATGTGGCACCATAAATGTCATTTTACAAATATAAGAAAGAAGGAAATCATATAAATTATGCTGTCATTTAAAGGACTGCTATTCCACAAATTTCAATATTTTTATCTGCTCTAGTATTGTTTTTTTCATTTTTATTTGTCTAAAAAATAACTTTTCTCTGAAAATGACAGAATGGCATAAGGAGCAAAACAACTTCAGCCCTTTCTTAACATTTATTGTTTTTATTTGAGAAGAGTCTCATTAAGTTGTTCAGACAAGACTGGAGGTTGTGAATCTCCTGTTTCAGCTTCCCTGACCACCAGGTTTACAGGTGTGTATCACCATCCCCTGACTACACATTGTTAACTGACCCTAACTAGTTTGCAGTGAGACACTGTATTTTTTACATTATCTTCAGAAGGCTGGAAAATTGCTTACATAATTCTGTATTTGCTCACGGTGTGGCATAAAAAGCTAAACCGTTAAACTCAAAGTCAGACCTGAAGAACAGTGAATTATGATTCTTTGTAGTATACAAAACAGTAAGATGATCACACAAGCAGCTTCTAGAATGTTAAATGTGTTTCATTTTAATGCTGTCACAAGTATTAAAATGAAAACTGGACATTTTAATAAGAGCACATATTTGCATCTTAGGCTACTCATTGTTTTACAACTTCACAGGGACTGTTCCAGATGTTTGTTATTATCCTTCTTTGCTTTTGTCTTCTCCCCTTTCAGAGATTTCCAGATGCTTATAAATATTTAGGAATCTAAAGGGATTCCAACACGATCAAGTCTGTTACATTGTAAGTACAAAAGCACTTCATTAGAAATTTGGAATCACAGAACAAAGCTGAAGTAGATCTAAAAAGAGGGTTAGTTTTTTGCCTATGGAATCGTCTTGATTTGACTGTAACTGTCAACTGCTAAAGAGGCAGAACTGTAACCTCAGAACTCGAAGTCGTCAAGATCATGGGTCTCCAGACATGACAGTCACAGATCCTCTGACGTCTCCACAGCTCTCCTGCTGATCTCAGGCTGAAGTGCACCTGGAGCCAAATCACACCTCACATCAACATCCCACATGCCTTGTCTATGGCAATTTTCACTCATTACTAACTCATACAATCTCACTGCTTTATTGCATAAATAGGCAAATATATTGAAATATATAAAAATGAGACCATTTCATTGTATTTGTAAACTGTCAATATTTTTGCAACACATATAACTGGCTACTATGTAACAGTTCCCCAACTCAAACTATTCAGTCTGTCCCAAGACCATATAATGGATTGACTTACATGAGACAAATTTGATGTAGAGAAATTGAGATACAACAAAACAGAGTTGTGCAATTATAGAATCCTTCAACTGTTAAATGTGAGAGACTCTAAGAGAGAAAATAAAATCCTCTCTATAAACTTCACCATCTGAACTGAGTCCCAGTTATCTTTGTTATTCACTTCACTTATCTGCCTGAAAGATAAAACTGGCAAACACGTGTACTTACATTATTATGCAATGAAGTTAGTTGGTTTACATCTCAAGTAACTTCTCTTAAGAAAGCATTTAAAGGAACTAGCTATACTCGAAATATCTAGTGTTGAATTCCAAGGAAGAAAGGATGACAGGGTCCTCGCAGATGACACTGATAAACAAAACCTCCCATAAATCCCAGAGTCCTAGAGTGGCTATGTTAAAACAGAGGTCTGAATACCTTGTTATTTACAATGATGATATTGATAAATATAGTACATGAACTCTGCACTCAAAACTAATATTGAATATTTCCACACTAAAGAATAAACAAGCGTGGTAGCCACAGACACCAGTGAATGAGTTGGGGCACTGCTTCTATTTCATGCGTTCAAATTACTTTAACTAAAAAGAATAAGTAATGAGAATGAATCGTCCTTAAGCTGTCTTTTATTTGCTAACCATGGTGTTCATTGATAAATTCTAGTAGATAGGAATGTTCAATCAGAATAAAAAATAACATAATCACATGTAATTTAAAATCATCACATATGGCTGTAAAAAGTGAAGAATATCAGATATTTCCCTCTCTTCTAGTAAGATGAATCCTCTTTGCTGTCTGACTTTTATGCTGACCTAATGATACACAGCCTGTTTCCTGAAGTCATTTTAATGGTGTAAATTCTTTTGTGGACTAGACAACAGCATAGTCCTTCATATCAGCCTGCCAAAGCTTTCTGTATTGCCACCAAAGCAAAATCTGAACATTAAACTATTCAAAATGTCGAATAAATAATCCTTTAGAATTTCTATCTGTTTGCTATGCAGTGGGAGGGAACTTACATTCCAAGGCATCAAGGTACTCTGAATTATGTCTTGGAAAAATGATTGAAGATTTTGAAGATTTTAAAATGAAAACTATTAATAACATTGCTCGTAGGACTCAGCTTTCCTGTTGTCAAACCAACTCCTTAATTTAACCTGGGTAGTGGTTTCTCAGTTGTCAGTCTATGCTGACAGGCTCTGAGGCAGAAACATTATTGTGAATACAAACCCTGTACAACCCAATCCCCTCTCCATGAATCTCTTATTCCAGTCACATGGACTACAAGGCGTTTCCCGTGACCAGAGATGGTTTCATCATAAGTACATTAATGGTGCTGTTGGCTACCATCTGAAAGAAATGCAAGTTCTAAAAAACATGGCAGTCTGTCCTCAATCACCTTATCACTGGATCTGCCACAGAGCAACTTCTGCCTTCTCCAGGTGGGAGAAATGAGTATGGAGGTTAAACATTTTGAATCAAAGTAGGACTTCAAGGCAGTAACAACAGTGTAATGAATGATTCAAAAGAGGAATTCTAGAAATGCTTCATAAAGTAGTGAAAGGATGGGAAATATGTGCAGTGAGTGGGATCAATGACTTTGTCATTCATTGTAATTTTTTTTAAATTTAAACATTCAACAAATTGTTTATACCTCCTATAGAAAGGATTGTAGATTCATTCATCTAGCAAATTAACATGCTTACCAGAAGGTCATTCTCATACAGAAGTTCTGCAGTTAGAAATGTAAGTATCAGGAAACGTCCCCTCACAAGACGCTAAATATACTTAGGAAGTTTCAGATACCTATGTGTAAATACAAAGATTTGTATCTTCTGAAACTACAAAATTCAGAACACATTTTAAAAGAATCATGTTTTATAATTAAAAAGAATAACATCCACTACAGAGCTGCACAATACTTCCAAATATTTAGTAGAACACTGATTATGGAATATATTTCTATGCATGACTGAGGCATATATATATATATATATATATATATATATATATGTATATATATACACATATAAGATGCATTTATTTATTTATTAAAATCAATAGGGAAATCAAAATATGGAACCACAGATGGAGCTTTTATTCTTCAGTTGTAAGTTAATTCTATGAGAAATTTAGATATGAAATTGAAATGAACAAGGGATAAGTTCTTCCATACTTTCTTTATTTCCTACAATTAAAATTCATTTATGCAATGAAGCAAACATATGCTCACTTTTATTCTTTGTGAACTAACTGTTCTCTAATTTTAATGTACTTGTTCGGGAAACTCAAAATATCACACTTTGATTATATTTATTCTGCTGGATGTGTAGGTCATGATAATTCCTAATCACTAGCAGTTGGTACTGCATATATTATCTACTGGTAAATGCTTACTTCCCTGGTGAGCGTAGCAGTAAGTTTTTTTTTCACAGGATTTCCTACAAAAATGTCTTTCAATGTTTAGTGTTGCTTTATTTCATGGACTTTTAAAGTTAAAATGCCAATAAATATTTGGTATCAAATATTTCCCTTCCAGACTATTTCTCAAATAATTATTACATATCCAACCAGCCATTATCTAATGGGACTAAATTTGTCTACTCTTTAGAACTCAGTATATTCCATAGGTTTTATTTATTTAAAGTTGGATAATTGTAACATTTAAAAACCTGTTTATCTTTTTTTTTTTTTCCTGCATGATCATTGTATTGTAATAGATTAACTTTCAGCTCAAATAGCAGGAGAAAAATGCAAGCATCAATGACATCACAAAACTAGTGCTTTAATTGGACAGGTGCAGGTGTCCTAATGAGAGCACAGAGTAAATTCCCAGCAACTTTCCTCCAGGGCACTGTTGCCAACAACCTGAGGAACTGAGGCTACATTGGACTACTTAGCTCTCTCCTGAAATATGACCCAAGAATGTGCTGCAGCACAGAACAACGCAGATGAGCTTCTTTCCAGCTTCCTTAAACTTCCATGACCTGGTTGAAGTATATTGTGTAGTGCTGAGTTGAAAGGGTGAGGATCAATTACGCCAGAGGCCAAGGGTTCATGCTAACAAATTCTTATTATGACAGAGGGATGGACTTATCTTTCAGCTCTTGTTTTTCGACTTCTGTTTTGTATATTAATTTATTCAACCAGGGTCTCTTGCTGTCTATTGCATTTCTAGCATTTCCTGGTTCCTGCCCTCAGGTAGCTTAGGGTCTAGCTTTGCAATTTACCAGTGGTAGATCCATAACTTATCAGTGTATTACTCAGAGTCATTTTCTTCTTTTTTTTTTTCTTTTTAAGAAAATCAGTACAAAAGGAAGGCATATATTGAGCTTCCAGATATAAGTCTGCCTTAAGATTCTTAATTTGTATTGTAAAAATATTGTATGCTTGTGTTTTTTTAATTATTGCTCAAGCCAACCTGGCTCAGTACAACTGGTCAGTTGTTTTCTGCATGGTCATTTAGAAACTTAGACAACCAGAAATGGTCCCTTATATTTTATGTGTAATGTCACTGACTAGTGACTGGAATGAGAAAGGTATGTAATCATGAATGTAAAGTGTAGTAAGTGGGCAGCCATTATCTTACAAACACTACAGCCTAGTACAAGTGAGGCTGGCAAATCTACATAAGATGCCAGGAAGACTAATCAATAAATAAATAAATAAAATTGAGAGGAGTTCATTCTGCTGTCATTACTGTTTCTTCAGAAGGACTCATCAGAGATCAAAGAAATGTTCGGATATCTAGACTGTCAGTAAGCTTTTGCCAGTTATTCAAAGATCCCAATTTAACAGAAAATAGCTGGCTATTAAAAATGGATTGTATTTTCTCAAAAGTATTATAAACCTCAACATAAATAGCACTCTACTGCATGCCACACAAAGTTACCACAGATAATGGAAAATAAAGAAAATACCTGTAATTCTATTCAACTGTAGAGTAAGGCCCATCTTTTCTCTTAAATAAATTGCACACTTTTTATATAGAAACCAGGTGCTACATTATTAGAATCATGTTGATGATTTCTCTGTACATGTAGCCAACTTTTCACCTCTAGGTGGTAAACAATAACTAAAACAACTCCATATATTTCAGTAGAAACAATGGATGTACTGGGATGTAATATTATTTTAAAACATAAAATGTAAATAGCATACTGATATTCTCAAATGCACACTTATTTGTACCTAAAGCACACACTGTGCAGCTAATAAACTTATTACCTTGTTATCTTTCATCACTGTTAGCGATTAAAATAGCCTCCTACAAAAGAAGCAAGCACGACACTATATAAACTAATTACCTCTTTGTATATATTTAATGTATGTAGTATATACATATATACAACCTGTATAAATATATGCACAAAACTTATGATTATATAAAGTGTTTTATGCATTATGTTATATGGACCTCCCCAAAACACAAAGACAAGTGTATGTTTCTAGCAGTTTAAATACAAAACATATATACTAGAATTCTCAGAAACTCCTTAACTTGCTTTGCGCACTAGAATGTATGTGCTCTGGATGGCCCAGAGCCTTCCTCAGAATGGTCAGCAAGGGAATTCAAAGTGCTTGGTGTAATATCAGAAATGTGGACAGGGACTCAATGACACTTTCTTCAACTGAGGCACAGATATTAGTTTCTCCCGGAAGATCTCAAACACCCATGGGCAAGAAAATGAAACACACACCCCCCATGAAAAGAAATAGTGAAACTAATTATACGGAGTGATATGAAGATATAACTTCTATATATGTCAGAAAGATTGATGTTCTTCTCCGGCTATTGGGGAATTTACTGAGGTATTTTCTTCACAGATTTTTGCTTTTGAAAGACTTCTATGAATTATTTATGACAATGGGAAACAAGAAGAGATGAAGTGTGAAAATCTCTAGAAGGATTAACACCCATGAGTAGTCGACGGATAAAGTTGCACTCTCTAATCTACATCAATATTTATCATTCTTGTTGAGGATATGGAACTCCATAATATTTAATGATAAATGTGCTTCACTGCCAAATATAGCAGGTTTGTGGGTGAAGAAAAGCTCTGATTCCTTATCAGTGCTGATTTTTATTGCACTAGAAATAAAACACAAAGGAAATACATCCTATCATGGTAAGTTTCTAAGGTATACTGCAAGCCCCCTGAGGCCAGAAGTCTAGTTATTATTTCCTTAGTTTTTACCACATGACAGCTTGTGCTATTCAGCAATATTAGCTGGATAAATATGAGACAGAAGTAAAAGAGGAGCTGGGCATATAAAATTGCCTCTGCATGCAGCCTATGAGAAGGGCCCTTGGTCCTCTGTGTAATCACCTGACTCTTCTGAGCTCTAAATAACAGCCTGTACTTGAAACAGTCTGTTGAGAACTGGGAAAATGGACAACAGCAAATGAGACACACGCTCTTGTGTTTTATGTTGTGTCACATCGTATTCCGTGACAATGTTGTAGAAGAATGTTGGAATTTTCAGATTAGTAGAATTTGGGCTCACTTCCTAGAATCACTGAAGATAATGTCCTGAAGAATGCTACAGATCACTCTGCTATGTATTTTCAGTCAGACCTTGTGCTCCTTTGAAAAATTCTCTGATTAAGCCAACAACAGCGTTATGAACTGGCATCCCTTACTCTAGCAGATGGCTAACTTTTTTCACTATCGTGATCACAGGGAAGGAAAAGAAAACAATCCAGGTGAAATAGGTTGAAGAAGCAAAGACAGATGGAAGGAAGGGAAGAAAGAAACAAAAAGCAAAGAGTAAAAGAAAAAAAAAAAAACGCCTCCTGAAAGGAGGACATTACTCTGTGATTGATATTCAAGGACCTTGTTCTTTTTCTGTGTGTGTCAATGTGTGTATATGTGATTGTATCTAGATGTTCCTGAAACACTTTTCAAAATGTTTTTAAATTAAAATTTGTGGGCTGGGGATATAGCTCAGTGGTTCCAGCGCCTGTCTTCCAAGCGCAAGGGCCCAGGTTCGATCTCCGGTAACCACATAAACATACTGGGCGTGGAGACTCACCCCAAGCAGTAATCAGTACCACATACTACAATGCCGGGCGTGGTGGCTCACACCTGTAATCCCAGCACTCGGGAGGCAGAGGCAGGAGGATTGCTGTGATGTGAGTTGGAGGCTGAGCTCAGGGCCAGCCTGTACCACAAAGCAAGACCCTGTCTCAAAAAACCTTAAAAAAATAAAATAATTAAAATTTGTTATTAAAATATTAATTATTATGTCTTAAGTGTATAATATGCTTGGTGTGGTGGTATATGCCTTTAATTCTAACACTGAGGAGGCTGAGCCAGGAGGATCAGCAAGATTTTGAGGTCAGACTGGGCAACACAGTGAGTTCGGGGCTAGCTTGAAATACATGATAAGACCTTGTTAAAAAAAATAATAAAGTCTTTATAATCATGTATAATTATTATGATTTCTAAAAAGACAAATAAACAGAGCGCCAGTACCAATGCTTTTTGTATAGACATGCATACATGAGTATAGTCTGAATTACACTAGGTTTAAATGTTATATTCAATTATTTTCCTAATTGCCAAACCTTTCTTGAATATTCTGAGAAAACTCATCTGTTCATTAGGGATTGTAACATACATAACATCCTGCCTTGCTGTATATAATTCACATTATTCCTAAATTTTAATTTTTAAATGCATGTGAATAGAACACATGCTTTTTGTGTCTAGAACTACATCTTGGAGATGTGTTTTTCAGAAATAGGCAGAGCAAAAAGGCATGTACACACCTTACTGTTTCATATCAAGTGTAAAACTGCTTCCAGAACATCACAGCCAGTGTAGAATGTCACCCATGATGCAGGAAGGTGGCCACCTATCCAAAATGTCATCCTTGCTCCAGTTCCTATTTGGTCCAATTTTAAAATTTAAAAATACATATGATTACAACAAATTAATTTTCTTGATTATATAGAAAGCTAGAATTCAGAGTGATTACCATCTTTATGATACAACAGTTTGTCTTTGGCTTACTGCTTTCAACACATTTTACTTTTCTACATATGTATTATGTAATATTTTATAATTATGAATACAATTCATGAAGCCTTCTACATTTTCATAGTTATAATGTAATAGTCATTGATCCTTCAACCAGATTGCAGTAAATATTTTATTAGCCTTACTTAGCCTTGTTGTTCTTCAGTTGAAGCATAATTATTTAATCCAAATAATTTTCCTCTGCAGTATTTTTATTAAATATGCAGTTTATTTTAAGAAATATTATTATTTCAATATAATACCTTTTGTTTTACTTGTGCTTACTTTTGTAATTGATTCCTTACTTACAACTAATTAGGTAAACATTAGGATGATTTCACCAATTTTGCTGTAATTTTTGTAGAATGTCTAACACTGAATGGAAAATTTCCTTGATTATATAATGAGTTCTTAGTTGGAAAGAGATACGTATGGAATATAATTTGATTTTCATTCACCTCATATTAAATTAGTATCAGATTTTAGTTTTTAAAGATGAAAGCATGCACTTGCAGGTTGTATTTACTATTTACATTTAACAAATTAAACTGGAGAAAAATAATATTAATAGTTGATGAACTTATCATTTAGATAATCACTACCAGTGAAAAATAAATTTTCAGAACTTTTATTTCCTTTTAGGTTACTAGAATTATCTGGGCCTGATATGAAGTCCCACCTTAGATAACACTATCCTATATTTTCTAGGAAAATTGTAAGGAGGCTGTGTGTAATGCTTGTTACAGGAAATATTATTTACATACACAATGCCTACAATCCACTGAAAATAATTTTGTTCCAACATAACTAACTTATCAAAGCTAGGAAAATATTAAAGAAGTTATTATCCTCTTTATTGTGACTCTCTGAATTTATTTAATGATAAAAAATTCATTGTATTTGAGGATATTAAATCTTATATTTTATTTTTATTCTCAAGATTAAGAGTGAGCCAGAATTATACTTTCAAGAGATCTAAGAAAAATCAAAACAGAAGAAATAACAAGCAGTCATCAACGAAAAGCCCGCATACACAAATTAGTGTATGTGACCCTTTTGTCATGGAAAACATATGTCCTTGGAAGAATGTGTTGGATATAAAATATTCTCCTTTGCAAACCTTTCTGAAAGTTGGTTTTCTGAGTTTCTACAGCATTTTTCAAATATCATTGCACGTGTTCTCTAAAACTACTTAAGCAGACTCTTCTTCCTATCCCACATTTTACTTGTACATATAAACCTGTGATGTTGTTGACAGTAAAGTTGTAAAAGACAAAAGCTATTTGTCTGTCAAATATATAAAAATCTATCATTTTATATCATTATATCATTTTATTAAAATTTTTAAGAACTTGAACATGATGCAACTTGAAAAGCAGACTGTGTCCAGAATAATTCTCTGTGTGGTTTTCCACAATGTGTTCCTCCACATATCTTTGATATTTTGTTAAATTACTAGAAATCTGACTAACATGATGCCTAGGTTTATCATATTGTGTGGTGACAGAGGGTCCCTATAACAAAGAGACTAGATACTGTTCCCCTTCAAATTATCTTCACATAATAGTGAAAGGCATTTTCTTACAGTGATACACACATACTCATCTTTACAGCAGAACATCCACAATAACTGAATCGTAAAAGAAGTCCTTATGCCCATCAACAGAAGACTAAAGAAAATATGGTATTTGTACCCAGTGTGGTACTGCTCTGCTATAAGGAGAGATTTGAGCCATTGTAAACAATAAATCTTCAGATTACAATGAAGTGAAATAAGTGAGAAACATAAACTTAAACATACGTGGCTTCTCTTATATGGGAAACCCAAATAATAAACAAAATTAAAGGCAAAATAAAAGATAATAGGGAAGAGAGAAACAGAGGTTCTGAAAATAGGAAAAAGATCCAGAAATAGAGGAAACAGGACAAGAAGGGGGAGGAGAGGAACAGTTCTTAAAAAATGCAGATTTGTTCCGTATACTTCCTGACACGGCAATGAATGTAATCATTATACACGACAAATACACTCATAAAAGTGAAGACTGTACAAAATAAATACTGTTGCATACTATCCACGTACTTATTGAAGTTGAATCAGTGAGCTAGAATTCTAGGAGTAGCTTCTTCCACAATTTTCACTGCTAATTGGAAAGGGCTAGTAAAACACTAGAGAATGTCACTGATTTCACTGCCTTACAGACTCCATTTCTGTGCATAGTATTATGTTAAAATAGAGGAGGCCAAGAGAAAAGAGCAGAGCTACGCTCTGGGTAGCAGAGTATTACTGGAGAGGAAACAGACTGTCTTGATGCACGGTCCCCCCTGGACAGTAAGCCACATTGTCTCTCCTGAAGACACCGAATCAACAGGGAAGGTGATCACATAGTCCAGGGGGACACTGAGCTTTTTAAATTCTTATTCCTGTAAGGATAACAACCTGTAGTAAACACTGAACAGATGGTATGCAGCTTTCATAAAAAAAAAAGTTATTGCTTTCAGGAAATAAAATGAATTAATTTTATTTTTGTGAGATTGAACTTGCGACTGCACATTCAAAATTGATTTATATATAAAAGAAGAATTTAGTTAAAAGAATGGAAGAAAAGCAATAGAAACGTCACTTTGGAAACTTGGTATATATTGGTGGAAGTTATTGGTCATTAAAATATACTGCAGTCTCATTTCTCTGCAGCTGTTCTGCTCAGATTACTTAATTCAATTATGATAAGATCATAAATAATACATTCAATAATGCTCTTGCTCAGCAAGAGAAAATGTCATAATTTCATGGATATTAGTTAGGCTTCTAATCTTTAATCACCAAAAATAGGGAAGCCAGAGAGAAGATTAAGAGCTCAAATCTTGATGGAAAAGGGGGAAAAAAACTTTATTAAATTTAATGTTATATTTTCTATCTACATAACTTTATATTCAATTAGAGATGTATTATGTATTTTTCTCTCTTGATAGAATAAATGTGGGAAATTACACCCTTGCATATCTTTATATTGTCATAAGTGCTTAAAAACTGTTCAAAAAACCCCCCACCACATTTTTTAAAAAGAAAATAAATTCTATTTTCGCAAATTTCATGGCTCCAAATGATCTAAGATACTGTTTTTTTTCAAACAAACTTTTCTTTCAATCAATAAACTGCAAGCAATTAAAGTCAAAATCTATATGCATAGTCATGTGTATAATCAAGAAAGTGAGCCAGTTCATTTAATTGAGAGTTGTGAGACCTATTTCAGTTTTTTTCCAGAATATTGCCACATTTTGAGAAAGTTGATTTTAAAATGAAATGTAATGAAAGATGTCTGTATAGCAAAAAATATATATATATATATATATATATGTAATTTTATATGGCATACTTCATACCTCATTCTAACAGCAATTAAAGAAAATAATGTACTAATATCCAGGAAGTTAAAAAAATGTATACTATGGATGTAATATATTTGCAAGCAAACACAGAAGTGAGATTAATAATGCTATATTTGTTCTCAAAGCAGTTTATAATACACAAAGGTGATAAAAGATAAATTGAAAAATAGTAAATGACAAGAAATTCTATAGAAGTGACTCTGAACCAAGTGGGAAAGCCTAAGGACATCACCTGACAGTTATTGGAATACAAAGATACTTTAGTTGTAATATACATAAATTATAAAATGAAAGAACTGGAAATATTATGTGAAAAATAGCCAATATTATGTTAGACCTGTGGCATTAAGAATCATGGTGCTGCCAATGTTATAAATATAAAAAATGAGCAAGACTAATTCAAGTTGAAGGATTTTGCTTTCATGATTTCTTTTTTTCTAAGCGGAATATTTTGGTCTTAAAACACTATTTTATAGTCTTTTTAGTTATTTCAATTCATGATTACATAATTTCCTGGCATAAAACCAGATGACTTTTCCTGAAATCATAAGTACTATTGTCAAACTTTAAAATAATTTGTAATTAATAATCTGTAATAATTTTCATACTCCATGCCAAAGATCCTGTGGGTCTCAGGAAAATAAAAGAAAACCTTTCTCACAGTTTCATTTACATTATTAAGAATGTTGGTCCTCTGATTACAAACAGGACTGTAAATCATTTCTAAGCTAATACCTCATTAGAATAATGCAACCATTTAAAGTCTACGAGTGTTATAAATCTACTCAGTTGCACAGAAAGTGTAGTTTAACTCAGTGAAGATAATCTGTTCATTGCTGGATATTTAAATAAAAAACAGATCAGGGGTGAAAGAAGAGAAATAGATATACAGAGTCATAAAAACCCATGACTGATACACATGGGAAGCGGAGAGCTGAACAAGGACATGACAATACTTAGAGAAAAGTAAATGGTCAGTTAAAAAAAAAAACAGGGAAACATCTGTACATTCACGATAATAGGAAAAAAGTTGGAAACTGAAACAGGACTAAGTATATAATTGAGCAGTAACGACAGTAAATTACATATGCAATTTAAATAAACAGAAAATAAATCTCAAGTTAAATAGTAGGAATTTTATCTAAAAAAATCATGATACTTCCATAATTCAGTAGTCCTATTTATAATTTCATAATAAGATGTATTATTGCATTTGAATATTTGAAATTTATTAAATGAGAGAGAATAACCTTCTCTTCCAAGATAAATTTTAAGCATTTTACATTTGGTGTAATTGCTTTTTATGTTCAAAACAGTAAACGATTTGAAAATTTGAAATACAAATAACTGGATACACAGAGAAAGAACACAGGAGAAGTTTTACCTTATTATTTTAAGATTTTAATGATAACACATGAATTGCTTTTCCCTTCTAATGGCTAAGATGTTTTGTGGGAAAATAATCCCAAAGTAAAAGAAAGAATGAATTTCCACTCCACTCGTGGGAATATAGTTCATAGCATAGTCCTTGACTATTCTTTCTAGAAGGATTAATTCTATATTAATTCCTTATTTATTTTTAAAAATTATGTATATTATGATCAGATTATTAAAAGTCATGATTTTCTCTATCATTTACAAAAAGTTTGGATTTTTAAATAATATTAGGAGCAGTCCAGTTCGCAGGTTTGACTTAAAATTAATTTGTCAACATACACAGGTGACTTAAACAATGTTGTACAACAAAAAGTACCTGCACTGGAAATTTAATGATGAAATTTTATAGAAAAACAAGTATCTTATTGATGTCCATGCACTGATTTCATGTTCTTCTCTAAGTCCTAGGTGGACTATTAATGTAAAGCTTTTATTCTAAAAGAAACAACTATGAAACAATTGCTCCTTAAAATAGTTTCTCAAATGAAAGGGAATACATTTATTGATAAGAGGTGAGTCTGTCAGTTAAAAGCACAGAATAATTCAATGCTAGTCATATATAATGCAAGAATCCAAAATGCTTATTATCAAGTAAGTATCTTTAAAGCAACATCCCATGACACCATGATATGTACAGGAGTACTGGCCAAAAGTGGCTGACAGTTTCCTGCCCCTTTTATACCTGGTAGACAGAGATGAATTTTACATATCGCCCACCAACTCAAGTCTCATTGGCCTAGCAAATACAGATTTACACCTTATCAGCACTTCACAAGGAAGCAAGATGCAATGACTTGGATTCTTTCTGGTGGTTCCTATTATGCAGATTGACCTTGAAAAAGGGAAAAAGTCCTTAAATTTTTAACAAGGGAAAATGTTTGTTTCCTGGGCTCTAATGCATCACTATTTGTGGCTTAATAGCTATTTTGTGCTAACGAAAAAGGATTCATACAAAGGAAATGTGACATTCTTGTTTTGTCCTAGTGAAATTATCTACAAATGACATGTCAAGTATAATTTATATTTTAAATAAAAAGAACAAAATGAATGAGGTTGTCTATTTTTTATACAGGCTTTGTTTTTCTAATTTTTAATTTTTTGATGAACTGTAAAGCATAAATTGTTTCCTTAGAATCTGCATTTATACTGCATGTTACATTAAATGATATCAAAAATTCTTATTGAATGTTTAGATGACTACATCTATACCTGCAAACAATTCTCCAATTTCTAATCACTGAAAGCCCATTAAATGTCCAGAAGCTTTTACTTCAAATATTAAAAACAATAGAAGTAGCTGGTTATCAACAAAATAAAAGTGAAAAGTAAATGATGAATCCTCCTAAAAGGAATGAATGTCTACTGCACTGTTCTTTTTATTGCATTGTATTTTAATGTCGTAATATTTATTTATCAATGCTATTTGAGGAATAAATCCAGAGATTTTGCAATGAGCTCAATTTATATTTCTTTTGTTAATTTTTATTTTTACTCTTTTGAATCATTAAGTTTCCCAGCTTATACTAGAACTTGAAGTCCCCCTGCCTGAGCTGCCCTGAGTCTTGGAACTGTAGGTAGCACTTCCAGGATCAGGTACAGACATTTCCTGTTTGTACACTGACTGATTAACTGATTGACTGATTGCTATTCTAGGAATTGAGACCATGGCCTTGGGGATGCTAAGCAAGCATACTGTCAGTAAGCGATAGCTCCAGCCTCTACCTTCGGTTTAAGGAGGAGAATACGTTTTAGTGAATAACACAATAAAATACCACTACATAGCTACTACAACGATCAAAATGAACATTGACAATAACAAGAATAACTCATACATTGGTCAGTTCCATTTAGAAAAATGGTTGTCTGAATCTACTAAAGTCGAACTTGCTTCTTCAGCATAATATAGCATTTCCACTCGCAAATGAACTCTATCAAAAGGGACTCTCATGTTTTCTAAGAGGCAAATATGTTGTTCATAGTTGTGTTATTTTATAGTTATAATTTTTAAGCAGTCCAAATGAACTACAATAATAAAATGAATGCTCACAAATAGAGCAATCAATACAAATAAAAATGAATTAATTTTGATGCATACAGGACACTTTATAACAGTATTAATGAGAAGCCAAATATAATTAAACAATATTATATGGTTGTATGTATTTAAAAATAAAATGCGTAACTTAATTTATATTCTTAAGTCAGACCTTGGGAGGGTGAAGGACTCCCCAGGTACACACAGAATACTTTCAAAATGCACACATTTTGCTGATTTGGGTATATTCATCTTTATGATGATGAATTTCATCTCACATAATTGATTTTTGTATAATTATCTATGTGGATCATGATTCCATTAAAAATTGAAGTGTATAAAGCCTGAGTTGTAGGAATTTTAGTATTTGTAGTATATTTTTATTTTTATTTTTTTTAAATTTATTTGTATTTATTTATTTATTTATTTTTTTTTTTAGGTTTTTTTGAGACAGGGTCTTGCTTTGTGGTTCAGGCTGGCCCTGAGCTCAGCTTCCAACTCACATCACAGCAATCCTCCTGCCTCTGCCTCCAGAGTGCTGGGATTACAGGCGTGAGCCACCATGCCCGGCATTGTGGTGTGTGGTACTGGTTGCTGCTGGGCGTGAGTCTCCACGCCCAGTATGGTATGTGGTAACCGGGGATCAAACCCGGGTCCTTGTGCTTGTGAGACAGGCACCGGAACCACTGAGCTAAATCTCCGGCCCCTTGTAGTATATTTTTGATACACATTTTGTTTTAGTTCTTTAGACTACAGCAGATCAATTTTAAATATGGAAGGTTCCAAAGTGAGTAAGGAGATAGCAATATCCTGGCTTTAGGAGAAAAAATAAATATAAAGAATTTTAAAAGCAATAGTGAAGCATTTGAAAACAAGTATGTTGGTATGGTAGAAAGGTATTTTTTGAAATAGGACTTTACTTTTACTTTGAAGAGGATTAGGACAGTATGAAGGAAAAATAAGGTTAAGCCACAGAAACAATTTTGACAGATGAACATTGCAAACAAAGAGCTATCATGTGCAAACGTCCTGTGGAAATGGGCATAGTTAAGGAACAGAAAGCATAAAACTGCAGCTCAAAAATACCAATAAGGACGAAGTTGAAAGTGGAGGCTAAGGGACAGTGTGCAGCATTTTAGAATTCACGGCAGGCAAAGAGTGGCATCACTCACTTAGATGACAGGAACATGCCACATCCCAGCACAGTGAAGGCATAAAGTGGCCTTTAGTCGTTCCTTGGAAACGAGAGTCCCCAGAGAACACTTTTGGAACTGACTCCTTCGGGAGAAAAAATTCTGGTGAACTATCAATTGAGGAGAGGAATCAGGGAGAGAGTGAGGGGATGACCTCGTACAGTGGTAGACATTGCTTTAAATAGTTATGCAGAGACTAGAGATTAGGGTATAGATACTGCTTATCACACAGGTGTGGTGGAGGTTGCATGGGGTAATCTCTGTCCCACTGACTGTAAAAACATTATCACAGAAATGTGAGATGTGGCCATCAACTGAGTGTCAGATTAAAGGCTGTGGCTGGAGTGCAGTAGAGAGCATGAAGCATGGAAGAGAGTAGGGCATGCTCTGCTGTCATTCAGTGACTAAGGGTGTCCTGTTTGATTAAACTTGTGAATGTCTTTGACTTTGATTTACTCTCATACAAAATGAAGTCATTAATACCTTACCTAATCTCCTATACAGAAGGCCAAGAAGATCACATATGAGAAAAGTGTTAGTACATCCTGAGGTTCCAGAAAAGATTAGCAGTTAGCATAGTTGACTATGTATATATGACTAAATCATTAGCACTGGATTTCAATGTACAGGTCTAACTTAAATAGATAAAAAAAAATTAAATGTAAAGAAGAGCATTTATTTGAATAATTTCTCTGAAAACATTTAGATCTTTTCTCCATACTATAACTAATACATGAAATTGGTTTGTATCAATTGAAACATTTTGGTAAAATGTGCTATTTGTAGATTTTTTTAAAAAAAAGTCATTTTATGAAACACTGATTCATAAAGTGCAATGCATCAGCAGAAATGGAATCATACTTGACCAAAAAATTAAAGGACAAAATAATAAGATGTGAAATCTGTAGGAGAAACATGTACTATAATAAAAATCTGAGTGTAATTTCAACAAAGTGAAAGTTCTAGGTGGAGCACTCAGGTAAAGCAGACAGGTCAATAAAACTAAATACAATATGATTTGAAGCAATTTTATTTTGATTTTTTTTTTTTTTTTTTTAGGTTTTTTTGAGACAGGGTCTCACTTTGTAGTTTAGGCTGGCCCTGAGCTCAGCCTCCAACTCAAATCACAGCAATCCTCCTGCCTCTGCCTCCCAAGTGCTGGGATTACAGGCGTGAGCCACCATGCCCGGCACTGTGGTATGTGGTACTGGTTGCTGCTGGGGTGAGTCTCCATGCCCAGTATTGTTATGTGGTAACCAGGGACCGAACTGGGGTCCTTGCACTTGCAAGACAGGCGCTGGAACCACTGAGCTATATCCCTGGCCCTATTTTGAATATTTTATGACTCTTAGAAAGTCAATTTTTTATCAAAATGCTTTTATGTGGTTTTAATTAAATGAGGAGCGTAACACATCACCTAATAATAAACTATTCCTGAGAGTTTACCGACTGGAGAAGTCTAGTCTTCCTTGAGCTAGTGTGTTTTTTTATTCATTTTGAATGTTTCACTTCTCTTTGAAAAAAAAAAAATAGATATAATTTCCAGGACGCGGGCAGAACGTCCTCGTTTACTTCTTTCTGAACACTACAATTTCAACTCAGAAATATCAGCACTTTCAGAATGTCGTTACTGAATTTAAGCTTTAAAAATATTTTTGCGTGCACAGAAATTCCTCCTGCACATTGGACTGAAAGTGGAGATGCTTTCTTGGAGAAATGAGTCCTTCCTGTTACACATTTTCAGAATCACAGTCATTCAAAATGTTCCTCTTTGAAACTGTGAAAAGCACCTCATCTCAGAGGGTGACTCATGCCTGGGCAGTTTCAAAATAGTGTTACTCATAAGCTGCTTCGTGTTATTTCAATTTTTTTGTGAAATGAACACCAAATGGATTAGAGTATACTCTCTCTAATTAAAATTTCAAAACGTCTGCTTTAAGACTTGAAAAGAAATTAAATTTTAGCTCACACATTAAATGCTCACCCACAAATGTGTGTGGATATCAGAAAATATGAAATTCTCACATTTTTTTCAATCGACATAAATATATACAAACTATTTAAATAAAATCATTCATATATAACATATATTATATATAATGCATAATACATATAGAAATGAAATTGTTTTGGTGTTTTAAGGTACAGAGCATATACAGCGGTCAAATAACAGTCATGACCTTTAAACTATCTTGAAAATGATTGAATGATGATCAGCACCTGCAGAATTTCAGAGAACAAGCAGGCACACATTGCTTACTGGCACGAGTTTCAGAATGCAATTGTACCACGCAGGTGAATTCCTTAGGAGTTGAATACAATGAAGTGACTTTGGAGAAAGAGGATTTGAAAAGGACAAGAACATACTTGTAAGTTTAGAAACACTGATAAAATCTAGACAATTAGGGAAAAGAAATAAAATATTCAGAAATGTGATGATTTTTAGTTTCAGGACTGTCCTTGGGTCGATTTTTTATGTTTCTGTACGGTTATCGATCTAGTTTCAATGTGCTATTTATGGATGTGCATTTTTTCTAGTATCACTTGTGAAACTGACTATTTTTTTTCCAATTTTTGGCATCTTTGTTGAGAAGCAGATGGCTATATTTCTGTTTTCTTTCTTTCTTTCTTTTTTCTGTACTCCATCCACTCCTTTGGGCTATATTTCTTTTTGCTGCCAATACCATGCTGTTTTGTCTGCTAAGGCTTTGTAGTGTAATTTTAAATTCAATATTGGAATGCCACTTGCATCACCCTTGTACTTGTGATTTCTGTAGTTACTCCAGGGATATATGGATATGCATATTTACATATGTTGATGAATATACTTGCAATAGTTTAAGTACAAAAAATAAAGTAGCATTTTATGGATATTTCAGCTACATTTGCATTAAAGAAAGGTAATTAGGGTTATTAACCTAGCCTTTTACTTATTATAATCAACAGCTATTATCTAAAGAATTAACAAAATAAAATAAATTGTAAAAACAAAGTATGTAAGAGAAAATACAACAGCACTAGCTTGTGTATGGCTATGTATTGGCTCTGCCTCTGTTCATGCAGTCATGGCTCTGGAGCCAGGTCATATATGACAAGCTGGTATTTCCACAGGCTCTGCCATGAAATCAAAGGAAGTTTGGTCCACTTGTACATTTTTTTGTTGTTTTTAACACCAGAAACACAGTTGTTTCGTGAATCTCCATAAAGAATTAGAGATTTGATGAATCATTCTATGTTTTTTGAAGTAACTGTTATACTTTAGTGCTAGACAGTTTCTTAGAAACCTCTTAGGGCTCAGAAGTGGTATTGCTGAAGGCAATGGGATGACTTCGTAGGTGGGGAATGGGTGGAAGAGACAGCTGTGTAGGGTAGTAACCCGGAAGTGTTTATTTCCCTCCTGGACTCCTTTCTGCTTCATGGCATTCCAAAGTATGAACAGCTTTCCTTTCAAAACTCATTCACTTTGTGTTCCTGCCTTGGAGCTGGTGAATCATGGACTGAAAATGTGAGTCAAAATAAACCTGTGCTAACTGAAATTGAAGGTACTGAATGTTTTGCTCCAGAAACAAGAGGGTGATTAAATCAGTTACCAACAAGTTGAATTGGGACTGTGTGTGGGTTCCTCCCATGTGTTTTCCATCATGTTAAGTGTTGGCTCTTGGGCAAGAGGAAAGGTAGTGCTCTCATTAGCATTACACAGTGGAATTTTCTATGTACGAACTATATGAGATACTTTCAAAATTAAAATAAAATTGTAATTACCTAAATATTATTAGAGATTTGCCTGATTATATTCTTCTACTGTTTTATGAATTAGAAATATCTTGACTTTTTTGTGAAAATTTTCATAAATGTTTTGAAGAGAAAAAGTCATTTAAGCAGAAAGGATGAATAAGTTTCTGTTACTTAACATTTTGAGAAGATTAAGGAATATCCTATTCATATCTAAAAAGTACTTAAATCAATAAAACTAAACAGTTTTCCATATTCTCAATGTAACTTCACCTTCATTAGTTACATCAATTATATCTTTTACTCTGAGTATTAAAATATTCTACAAATTTATTTTTTAAAAAGATATTGCTTAAAAGTTGTATTAATATTGCTATACTTAAAAAGGAGAATACTATTTATTTTTGCTCTAAATTTTAGCTCATTTTTGCATAGTAACATAAATGAATAATTTATCTTAAGAAGTTATACAAAATTATTCAATACTGTGAATACCACATTTGGACATAGGAACCAGAATTCTAATAAACTCAAAAAACTACAATATTATGTAGTTACTGAGGACAAGTCAGTTTATACTAGTAGGATAAACTGTGTTCTTTAATTAGGATAAATTAGTCTTCTTTTTGAGAAAAAATATCTTTTTGCTTGTAACATCCTTCTGGTTTGATACAACGGCTTCTTGACTGATTTCATATATAACAATACAACATATCTGGTCAGTGACACCTTTGTCACTAATTCAGTAATAGGTCATGTTTCTTCTCATAACATTTATGTGATAAATTGTTTAATAAGACAAAGAAGGTAATACACTTCATGGTGACACTTTCCAAGGTTATTGTAAGATAGCACATTAAAATGGTAGCTTAAGTATCTATCAGTTCCATAGGTCAAATGTCAACCACTTGTCTCACCTGAACAGTGCTAAAGTATTAGCATCACTGTGTTGTGTTTAGGAATCTCTATGGGACCACTCATTTCCCTGGCTTTTCTATTTTGAAAAGTCAATGGGAAGCAACTGTTTCTCACTGTCTTCCTTTGTGCCCCAAGACAGCATCAAAAAACTGATTCTTTTCATGTCTGCACTGAAACCTCTTTACCTCCCTCTTTCATATGAAGAGATCATGGGTTAGCTTGTTAATCCAGAATCACCCCACATTTTAGTTTCCCTCATTAACAACCTTAATCCCTTTATGTGTAATATGACACAATCACAGGTTCCAGGAGTTTGGACTGGCACAGCTTTGGGGGCCAGTTCTTTGCCTATACAGAGTCTGCAAGTCACAGGCAACACATATATTGTGGGAAGCATTGAAAATTCTAAAGACTGGACTTTAAAAGTTACATCTCTTAATTTATCACAGATAAATTTGAGTGAATCTATGATAAAGTATTTAATAAAGGATATTATTAACCAGTTTTATTTAGAATGTTTGTGAATAAAAGCCTTAATAAGGTGGTTGTTGTTAATAATTTTGGTAGTGTTGATGGTGCTATGTATGTATCATTGACAGTGTCACAGAAATATTATAAATGTTCTAGTTGTTTTGAGATCATCACCAAAATAATATTTAATGTAGTATTTTGTGTATTTGAATAATAGCTTTACAACTTAATAAGCAATTCATATTTGCTACTCAAACATAGGTTGAACATTTCATTTCTAAATAATATATTTTGCATTTTCAAAATCTAAGCATAGATAACGAGTCAGGTGGCAAAATAATAACACACAATTACTTAGAATATTAAGGAAGGAACCTTTTGATATCTGGTATAGTTTTCGTTACAATTTTTGTAAAATATTTTTGTATTTACAGTTGATGAAATTTTCAGTTACTAAAGGAAATAATTATGTTGCAAGTTAATAATTTCTGAAAAGCAAATAGTTGATATTAAAAATATATATTTTAGAAGATAAAATATAATAAATTCAATCTATAGAAGGTTAAATGAATATTCTCATGGCTAAAATTTGTGACATTACTAACTTTCCAATTACATCTAACATTAGGATCACTTTGAATCTAAAATACCATCAACAGATAAATTATGAAAAATGGTGGTGTCTCAGTTCAATAACTTAATTCTTTCCATTATTCTGTTTGCAAACTGAATGGGTCATGAAATACATTAAATTTCCCCGTAAAATCAACAACGAACCTAACCACTGAATTTGATTCAACAACCATTCAATTTGGTCTCTGGCAAGAATCTTGGAAAGATTTAAGTTCTCAAACCAAGGTATCACAATGTAACAAATAAGATCCTTTCAGCTGAGTGTTGTTTTTAAAGATCAAGGCAAGAATTCTTTTTAGTGAAAGTAAATGCCCAGAATGTGCATCATTATTTTCTTTTTGCTTCTACAACACACATAAGACTAGGCAGTTGAGAAACAATAAAAATTTATTGGGTCAATTTCCAATGTCAAAGACCAAGGACTGACATCTAATAAGGGCCTTCTTGCCAGGGCCTGATGTGGCAGAAGAGTAGAAAAGAGAGATGGCTTCCGCAAACACATTTTACAGCAGCAGTAATCCTGTCATGACAGCAGGGTGTGATGGCTTGTGTCTAGTCATGCCCCCAAAGCCTCAGGTGCCCTTAGATGGGGCTTTTTCAAAGAAGGTTGAATTGAGAGTGTGTGATTAATTCATGGTGCAATGCTCAGCTCAGGGGCACTAGAAGTAAGGTCAAGTGCACTGTCTTTTCTATGTAATCTAGGTAAGACAAAGAAGGCAGGAAGGGGCTGTTAGGTTTGCTCATTACTTTTGCTACCACATGGGTGCTAAGAACTCTTTCTCCTATGTGACACCTCTCTGCCACATGTCACTCTGCCTTGGTGCCAGCCAACTACAGGTTGAGATCTCTGCAAACTGAGAGCTAAGTAAGTCTTTTCCCCTTTAATTTTAGGTGCTGGGTATTTTGTCTCAGCAATGAGAAAAGTAACTAAGACACCAGCTGAATGGTCTAAAATCTTTCATGTACGTCTCATCTGCCAACACTGTTGCACTAAGTATTACATTCCCGACATATCATCCTGAAAAAAAAGATATTCAGACGACACAATGGGGATTTCAGATACATGTCCTGAGATGTCTTTCAAGATGTTCTCTTCCAGAAGTCTATCTTCCCCTAGATCCAAGCATACTTTGCCCCTGGAGTTCTACCTTCCCATCTAAAACTTTCTCAACTCCTCTTGATCATAGTCTGTCCTCATCTTCCAGCTTCTCAGTGTCAGTGGCTTGGAGTGCAGGCACTTGTGGGTGTTCTCCCTTCATTGTTTTCTCCCATATCTCTTAATGATATCCCTTATCTCTACATCATATTCCATTTTATGTTGATTAAAAAGAAAAATGGTAGAGACTAGGTGACTGTTTTAAGACCAGAGAGTCATTTTTCCTGTGTTCTGGAGCTAGGAAGTCTAAGGTCAGAGTGCTGTTCTCCTATGGGGTCTTTTTTTGCTCTTTTCTCCCATGGAAGAGAGCAGAGGTACAAGACAGAACAAACATGTTCTTGCCCGCTGTTTGTAAAGACCTTATTCCATTCCGAAGCACATCATCTTTATGTTCTCAGCTCCTCTTATTTTACCCCAACTTCCAATACTCCTTTCAGTTTTATATTTTTAATGAGAATTCTGAAGACTCACTTAGACTGTCTCAGCTCCATCATCCTCCTGATCTTCCAATAGACCACGTCCGGAGACCCACCATGACCTTTGTATTTCTTGTCTCCTTGGAAAAACAACTTCCGTTATATCAAGGTGTTTTTGTTTTTTGTTTTTTGTTTTTCAAAGTAATAAGTGTACCCACATTTTCTTTGAAGCTTTATTCAAAGTACTTTGCTCAGAGAGGTCTTTCTAAACTATGGCAGGTAGGCCACTGAGACTCATCACCATTCATTTCTTCAAACTTTCATGTTCATCTCTCATGTCTCTTCTCTATAATAAAAACAATTTTCTACAAGTACAATAAAATGTTAACAGTTATGCTATTTATCATCCTCTTTTTCCTGAATAATTTTCAACTTTAATAAATGAACGAGGGCCGGGGATATAGCTCAGTGGTTCTGGCACCTGTCTTGCAAGTACAAGGACCCAGGTTCAATCCCCTAGCCACACAACAATTCTGGGCGTGGAGACTCACCCCAGCAGCAATCAGTACCACATACCACAGTGCCGGGTGTGGTGGCTCACGCCTGTAATCCCAGCACTCGGGAGGCAGAGGCAGGAGGATTGCTGTGATGTGAGTTGGAGGCTGAGCTCAGGGCCAGCCTGTACCACAAAGCCACAAAGCGAGACCCTGTCTCAAAAAAAAAAAAAAAAAAAAAAAAAAAAAAAAAAAAAAAAAAAAAAAAAAAAAAAAAAAAAAAAAAAAAAAAAAAAAAAAAAAAAAAAAAAAAAAAAGAACAAATAGCTTAATATGTAGTAGAATAAATATAATTTAATATTAATTGGGTTTTGCTTTTTTTTTATGTGACAAATTTCTAAAAGTAGATTCTTAATCTCCAAAGATGACCTTTCTCACATCTTGTGAACTGGTTTCTATAACAATCTCAGTGATGCATGGCTTTTTCTCCATTCTAAGTTAAAACCCACCAATCAATCCTAAATGGATTATCCAAACAAGCAATAAAACCTTATAAAATAAAAATAATCTTTTGTTTGTACTAACATGCTCATTCAAATTATATCGTATATTGCAGTTACAGATTGCTTAAGCTTATCATCTAAACAATACATAAAGTTTGACTAACATAAATATTTGTCTCAATACAGTGTTAAACTAGATAAATTTTTGTTCAAGTCCTTATATGAATCATGACATACATAAATTTATATATATTTTTTCACTCTAAGTTTGTTATTTTAATTTCTATACTGTTTTATTGATTGATATTATTAAATTGATTTTAATTTAATCAGAGCTTCTTTCCCTCTTTTGGTTTAATTTGTAAGGATTTTTTCCAGAAGTTTTATATAAAAGATTCGGTTTTCTTTTTCTAGAATATATTGTGAATTGCCTTTCAAAACTCACAAATTTATTTTTTATTCTCAAAAGGAATTAATGTAAATAAAAATTCTCTCACATTTCTATCAAGTCGGTTTGAAAATTTTCTCTAGATTAAAATAAAATCATGCCTTATTTATTTCATATAAATGACTTATTTATTCTAGATAGGTATTTTTAAAATATTATTGATATCCAATAAACTGAAAATAATTATATCAAGTGATATTTCCAGTCACCTCTAATTATGCAGTCATAGACAATTATGTCATATGTTTTGACTCAAAAGATCTCTATACCACAAGAAATACTTGCTGAATATCCCCGTGTTCATCAAAATGTATAATGCGATGGAAAAGACATTGAATTCCTGCTCAGTGAAGAGACTTCCAAAACTTAAATTCTTTTAGCCAGCAATTTCATATACCCTGTTTTACACAGTGCAACTAAAATCCTAAGTAAAACAGCCTAGAAACTGAAAAAAACTTTCTTTTCATAAGTCAAATGGTTTTTAGTCAAATATTTCACTTGAATACTCTCAAGGATAAAACTTTATTCAGCTTATTCTCAGAATACTAAGAAGTTCTCTAAATTGCTTTTAGCCTTGCAGTGTAAAAATCTGCATACCAGAGTTTTCATTATCCACAGAAGCAACATCCGGGCAACGGAGGGAGCTGGACAGCAAGTGCTTCAGTTATTCAGCTTCTACTTTTCCTTTCTGTATATTCAGAAGCCTCACAAAATCTTTTAAGAATCTAAACTACAATAAGTCAAAGCACTGTTCTATAAATAAATGTTACTGTATATATATAATCATGTGCAGTAATCAAATGAATAACAAACAGTATGGCAAGGGAATTGCCAACCTGAAAGTATATTGAATTTATAAAGATAAATTTTTAAGCAAATGTATCTCCCAAGACTGATTAAAAATCAAGTATCATGGCAGTGAATAATGACATGCTAAAATCTTATTTTAAAAAAAATTACTATCTAGCCCTATGGTATAAGGCTATAATTCTTAGCACTTCAGGAGGCTGAGGCAGGAGAATCAAAAGTGTGGGCCCAGTTTGGGTAATTTAGTGACAAAAAAGTCACATATTTTTCCAAATAGTCATACGCAAGAAAATATAGTATAAAACTAGTTTTATATTTCAGATTCCTCATTTTTGAAGTAGGTCTTTAAATTTGGGTGGGTTGATTTTCTAACCTCCTTTTATATTCTAGATAGTAGTCCTTTGTCTGAGATACAGCTGGTAAAGATTCTTTCCCGTGATACTGGTTGCCTTTTCACTCTATTGGTGGTTTTCTTTGGTGTGCAGAAGCTTTTTAATAGGATGAGATTCTATTTGTTGATTTTTTTCTGCCATTTCTCATGCTATCAATGTTTTGTTCATGAAATCTTTCCTACACCAATGTCTTCAAGAATTTTCCCTAACCTGTTTTGTTAGGTTTAGTGTTTCTGTTTTAATATTTAGGTCTCTAATCCACTTTGATTTTAGCTTGGTACACAGTAAAAGAGATAGATCTAGCTTTAGTTGTTGGGAGGTTAAAGTCCAGTTTTTCAAGCACCATTTGTGAAAGAGGCTATCTTTCCTCCATTTAGGATTTTTGGATCCTTTGTCAAAGATGAGGGGACTCAGTGTATCTTGAGTTGCCTCTGGATCTTTTCATCTCTCCATTCATCTTCAGGTCTGTTACTTTGCCAGTACCATGCAGTTCTAACAACAGAGGCTTTTTAGTATGGTTTCAAGTTGGAGATTGTAATACCTGTCACCATATCTTTGTTGCTTACAACTGCTTTTGCTATTCTAGGTTTTTTGTGGTTCCAGATGATTTTTTTTCCCTCTAGATCTGTGAAATATGCTTTTGGGATTTCAGTTGGGACTGCATTTGGTCTCTATAGTAATGGTGGCAAGATAGCCATTTTGATATTTGTTCTTCCTGCCCTGGGGCAAGGTATGTCTTTCCATTTTCTGATATCTTCTTCTATCTCTTTTTTCAGAGTGATGTAGTTTTCAAAATAGAGGTCTTTCAACTCCTTTGTTAGACTGATTCCTAGATATTTCATTTTTTGGATGCCACTGTGAAAGGGACTAACTACCTAGTTTCTCTCTCAGTGGATTTGTTATTTGTGTATACAAAGCCTACTGATTTTTGAGCATTGACCTTATATCCAGCTACCTTACTAAATTTAGTGATTAAGTCTAGCATTTTTTTGTTTGTTTTTTTGAGTCTTTAGGATCCTCTATATAGAATATCATGTCACCAGCAAACAATGACAGTTTAGCTTCTTCCTCTTCTATCTTTATTTCTTTTTTTTTCTTTCTTTCTCTTGCCTAATTGTTGTGGCTAATGTTTCCAGCACTATGTTTAACAGGAGTGCTAAGAGTGGGCATCCTTCTTTGTTCCTGATCTTAATATAAAAGGTCTCAGTTTCTGACCAGTTAGTATGATACCTAAATCCTGGAAACAACCCATATGTCCATCAACTGAGGACTGCATAAAGAAGAATGTGGTTCTTATGGCATGGAGTATTACTCTTCCATTAAAAAATGATAAGACTGAGTCAAGCATACTCAAATGGATGTACATTCAGGATATCCTCTTAAGTGAAACAAATAGGTCAGAGATGTGTGAATATCATATCTTTTCTCTGGTTTGAGAAAATGAAAATGTACATGACTTCTAGTATATATAGTAAATATTGTGAAATAGAATATATTTAAAGGAAATAGGGTGTAAGAATAAATAATGAGGGGAAAATAATGTGATGGTAATTTTTTAAAAAAGGGAAGCAAGCTTATGTATAATGGGGTGAGGGGTTGTAGACTGTGTAGGGAAATAGGAAAAATGAGAACTAAGTTGTGTTATATTCTGGTACAAATTCTCAATGTGAATGCAATGATGATGTGTATGTAAAAAGTACCAATAAAGATTTCAAATAAAAAAAAACTAGTTTATATAATACCATCGATATGTAGATTTTAGGTTCATGTTTATATAAATATATACAAGTATCTATACATATTTTAATGATTACATTTAAATTTATAGTTATACATAGATATTTACATTAAATAAGAGAAAAATCATCTATGATTGTATAAAAAATGAAAACAGTGAGTGCTCTTAAACAGTAAGCCTCAATTCATAAAGTTTATATTTTACATTTCTTGTTTTTGTAACAAATTGCGAATGTGGAAAATATGGTAGAAATAAGAACAAAATTAAGGTCTATTCATAATTTTTAAATTAAATATCTAAAACTAAGTATCCTTTTATTTCTTCACAAAAATACATTTTAGGGGAAAAGAGTAACCTTGTTGTAAATCATTAATATCCACACTAGATTAACAGAAAGTTTAAGGATACCGAATTAATTTCTATTAACCAAAGCACCGAAGACGCTGATTCTATGATGACTTTACAACACTGGCGCCGATCCTCAAAGATTACATTGAATCGCAACATCTTATACATGTGACTTTCCAACTTTTGTTCTCCGCTTTCATAAACTAGGAGAATGGCCTTCAGATGAGTCTCATGAGACAGTACCCAGGACAGTCGCCAACTTCCACTATGTCCCCAACTCTTTAAACAACTATTCTTTGTTTTCTCACACATCAACACTAGCAAATAACTGCTTTATTTTTTGCTATTTTTCTATGATACATATTTTCATTGATTTGGGGGATGTGGCAGAGATGTATATTAGATCACAATCATTTTCTATCCTTTCTTTTCCCCACGCTTCCCCTTCTCCCTTGTTTTCCTTCAAAATGATTCACTGCCTGGCTTCTTCCTTCTCTCTTTGTACTCTTCATTTATATTTTTGTTTAGCCATTGTTTATATCTTCAGATTTCTTGTATAAGAGAAACTATATGTTGTTTACATTTCCTGCCTGGACTTATTTTACTTAACATTATGAACTCAAGGGCCATTCATTTTCCTGAAAATGATGAGAATTTATTCTTCTAGAAGGCTGAATCCATGGGCACTGGTAAGGACTTCACAAGCAAAACTTCACTTGCAGCAAACATAACAGCAAGAATAAACAAATGGGATTTTGTCAAACCCAGAAACTTCTGCACAGCAGGGAAGTAATCAGCCTACAGAACAGGGCACATATTTGACACTTATTCTTCTGGTAGAGAACTAATACCTAGAAACAATGAAGCGTGAAGCACTTTAAAAATTTAACTTCCAGTAGTAACCACATGACCCACTCAAAAATAGGTAGATGGATTGAACAGACATGTCTCTGAAGAAGTACAATGGCCACTATATACCCTTTTATAATGTTGATGGGAATGTAAACTAGTACAGCTATGAAGGAAATCAGTACAGATTGTCCTCAAAATTAAGCATAGCCTTCCCATATAGACCCAGCTATACCTGCTCTGGGAATATTCCCTACTTAAAGTCATGCTACTACTGTGGAACATCCATAACCATCTTTCTAGCAGCACAGTTCACAGTAGCAATGCTCTGGAAGTGGCCTACACCATGATCAATGAATGGATAAATGAAGTGTGACTCAGAACTGTACTTTTACAGCTTTGTGTTTTACTTCTAGCCATTTTGAACACTAAGAACTTCACCAAACATACAGCACTACTGAACTGAAGTTCCTTTTCCATCAGCCTACTTGTCGACAACTCCCTCCAATAACTGAAATTACTGTAGAGAGAATTAGGGACTGCTATTTGTTTATCAGTTGTATTGAAATTTTATTTGATCAGATGAATTTAAATGAAATTTGTCTTCATTTTAACATCCGCCATTGTTCTTTCTCAATTCCTCTTCTGCTGGTCCATATATGTCATCTTATGGCAGCTTAATTCTAATCTCTCAGGTTACAGAAAAAATGAGATAGACATGATCTTTCACAATATTATTTTAAGAATGCAATAATGGCCTACAAATTGAAATCTATTTTTTCTCAAAGCAAGAAGAGGAAACTTATGTATAAAGTAGGGAAACTACTGCCCACTGTGTGAATAGCTATAAAATATATGTTTTTTTCCCCCTAGAATAATAGTTCTCAATAAATAAAGTTGGCAGTCTCCCACGGGATTGTATTAATAACACATGGAGATACATTTGATTGCCACAACTTGGGGGAGTTGGTACTAGCATCTACTGTGTAGAAAGCAGGGATATTGTTAGGCCCCTCCCACCCCAGATACAATACAACCTCAAAATATTAATGTCAGAAAAATGTAAAAGTCCTAATCTTGAATTGAGTGCTATAGACTCATATAATACAACTGTATTAACTGCAATTTGCATAATGATACAAATTTAAATGTTTGAAGTAATTTACTCAATTTAAAACATTAAAAAAACCCTATTTTTAATCTTTCAATATCTTCAATCTTTCCTTAGACTATGCTGTACTAAATATATGGAATTCCAGATGAGTAAGTTTTTCTGGTGAATAAGTTCCATAGGTTTCATCCCAGCTCTGCTGAAGTTACGTGTGCTAAGTTTCCCCAGGATGTTTGAGTCAACCTGTACATACACAGGGAATACATCCATCTCTTAGTCATCAATATGCCAAGTACCCAGCAGACGGGACACACAGATGTGTAAATATCTTCTTTATATTCATCAAATCACAAAAATCAATGCAAAGCATAATGCTGCTATTTATAGCAACCAGTGGAAACAAAGTACTTTATGTTTACTTCCTAGAGCACCTTTTATCTAAAAGATAAGTAGGATTGGTGTGACTCATTCAGTCTTACTCTACTATATTTTCTGAAGTGGATCATCGAGAGGAATAGTTATTTTCAGTGTGTATAATTTATAGACTTTATACAAGTGCTGGCTGCTCTCACGTGTGCTTTCCGATGCCATGGCTAATTATATGCAGCACGCATTGGATGTAGTTACAGCTAGTCTCCTGTCACTTTTGTTCAACTACTATATGCTCTTTTGCTATCGGATTATCTTCTGTTGGATGCATTTCTGCTTCATCTGAAGCAGTCCGTCGTCATTTCGACATCCTCTTGCTGTCAGAGAGGCAATCAGTGTTCACCACTAATATCACTGTTTGTGTTTTCTTAAGACAGCAGTCTCTGGGAAAAAATATACGATAAAATAACACACAACAGACTCTATTACATGCACGAGGTATGGGCTGAATAACTAGCGTGGGCCACACTCATCTCACTATCTATCGGTAAATTGGGAATTAAATCCCTAACAGGAAAATATGCATCACAGGAAGATTGGAGGAAACTGCACTGTTGATTGAAGCTTGGACCAGAATGTCACAGAACTCTCTCTGCTGGTCTTCCCATATTCCTCTGCTTATGTCCTCCAAGATATCTACAAGCTCTAGTCTGGACTTTAAACTCTTGACTTCGAATTAAATATGCTCTCTGATAAGACAGGAATACTAAACCAGAGGGAAGCAGTCACTGCGGAGGACAAGCTTCCTGCTCTGAGAAAGCTGTGGGTGATCCCACAGTGGAAGATACAGGCTTCCAAACACAGGCAGAGATCGGAATTTTTAGGGATTTTTTGGTTTTTGTTTTTCCTATGGATGCATAACAAAATCTTCCTCTGATCTGTCTGTCGGCTCAAAGCAGCAATGCCATCACCCGGGCAAACCAAACACCAGCATACTTTGAGCTCAGGATTTCCTTTGATTTTTCTAGATTTCAAAAAGCAAACTACAGATTCTTGACGACAGAGAAAGCTCACTGAATATGACGTTAAATGAGGAAATATTTTAACAACCTAATACAATTCTACCCTTCACCTGTTACGTAGGGGAGGTCTGGCAGCTCCACATCGACACACACCACACACGCACATACGCACACACAAATATGAATAAGCCAGAATTTTACCTTGGTTTTAAGATGTGAAAATTAAGAAAAACTAAGAGTCATCTTTATACTCAAGCAAAACCAGACTCAAGAAAAGAAAACCAGTTTGAAGAAAAACAGCAGATGAGTGTTAAGAAACGCAAGGACACCTACTACATAAAGTACGTTAGTGCTCACAGGAACCTAATTTCTCTTCCTGCCTCATTTGCAAAGGCCTTTAAGCAAAGTAAAAGTTTCATTTTAAGCCTTCATAAGCTTTTATGTAAGACAGTAAGAGATTCGTGGGAAGAAAAGACAAAATAAATGAAAGGAAGAAAAGAAAAAACGAAGCTTGCCCTATTGCAGCGCAGCGCTCGGATCGGCGTAATTTCGGAGGGGCCAGACAGGCTGGATCGCAGGGACTCGCAGACGCCCCATCTCAGCGTCCGCCCGGCTCCGACCACGCTCCGCGCCCCGCTCCAGACCCACGTACGTGTCGGTTCACCCCGAGACCGCCGCTGTCCGAAGGCTCCTTGCGGAGTCACCTTCCAACTTCTCCAGGGCCGGGAGGATGGCAGCACGGATAGACAGACAGAGGGAGCAGACCGCGCAGCGCGGGCTGCGGTCCTGCATCAGCAGATCCCGGCGTCCGCCCGCAGGAGCGCAACTTTCCACCCGCCCGAGGCCGGAGCCCGCGAGCCCGCCGGGAGGGAGGCGGCCGCGCTGCAGACCCCGGCCGGGAGGGCGGCCCGCGGGGCAGGGAAGCGGCGCGGACCGAGCCTTACCTGGGCCGACTCGCGCGGCCGCGGGAGGACTCGGGCGCAGCCTGGAGGTTTCACGGAGCCGGAGCCGGAGCCGGAGCCGCGCTCGCTGGGAGCCGGGAGCCCGGTGCCCGGAGCCCGGCCGGCCGCGCGCTCCGTCTCCGCGCGGCTCCCGCGAGGGCGCTGCGGCCCCGAGCGCGGCTCTGATTGGCTGCGGCTCCGACCACGGCGCTGCCTCCTCCGCTTCCCGCCGCGGCCCCCGCCCCGTCCCCGAGCGCGGACTTGGGGCCGCTGCTCCGACGGCGGCGCGGTTCGCACGGCTGAGCCCCCTCGGCAAGGTCGTGGGGAAACCGGAGCGGTGAAGGAAAATCATCTCGCAGCCCACGCCGGAAACGTGGGAGAAGAGAAAGAAAAAGAAAAAAATTCCCTGCGCTCCCGCTCCAGGACGGCCGGGACTCCGGGGTCCGTGGCAGTCGGGCTCCCGGTTATCCGCGGGGAGGAGGGGAAGGTGGACGGGGGAGGGGGCTCTCGCTGCAGAGGGGTTGGGAGGAGAAGACGGAGGGGGCAGCAGCAGTCGGCGGGGCTGCTGGTGGCAGCCCAGTGTTTCAGAGCAAAGTCGTTGCAGCCCACTGAGCACCACGGCTGGGCAGCCCCCCTCGGGCCTCGCCCGGTGATCTCAGGCCGGGGACACGGGAGCTTCCTCGGGAGGGCCGCGCGTTATCTTCGAAGAAAAATACAACCCGCTGTGCCGCTCCAGCCCCCTTTGCTGGCGCCTGGAAAACTAACACACACGTGAACTTCTCACCTCTTCCCACTACGGAATCAATTAAAGCGATTTGAAATGTACACAGCTTTTGATAGCGGGGATTTCGGGCCTGATTGGCTGTCTTCGGAAAGATGTGAGCAGCTGCAAGAACTTCAAGACTTTTTCCCAGCAGGAAGTGTCACCCACGCTGGCCCGTCAAGCACATCAGCACCCCGCGCAGAGCTATGTCCTGGCCAAGTGTGTTAATTTAGTGTCTAAACTGAATGGCAACATGTTAAAAAGCATATGGGGTTTTCAGCCATTGCAAACATCAAGAGACCAGCTTTATTGTTTGTTTGTTTCCTTACTTTATAAAACCACAAATTCTCAGTATCAGGGGTTTAGATACATAAAATAATTTAAACCTGAGAGAAATAGCATAATAAGAGTAAGAAGATCTCTAAGGGACATGAGTCATGGATTCAAATCCTGCCAGGACTTGCTTCTCTTTATGTCGATGCTTTTTCTCTTATCTTCCTAGGGTTTCTCTTAAAAACCCAAAAGTTAATTCTCATGTTAAAGTCTCTATGAGGATGCAGTGGGAATCTGCGGTTGCTCCTAATGATGATAAACTTTGACAAAAGGCTGTTTGACTTCTATCATTTCCTTTTCTTCTGTTTCCGGTCCTGTCAAAGGTCGTGCAGTCTGAGAAAGCACTTAATATGTCATTGACGGGGACCTAGGAAGAAGCATTTGGAGTCAGCTGGAGTTGTGTTTGACTCTCTCTGTTCCATCTGGCGATGTGAAGTGTGCAGGGGTGGGTCTGGGTTGGGTTTCCCGTACTTTCTGTCCAGGAACTCGATTATTTCTGATTGTGAAATTATACATTTCAGTGCTTAGTTCCTCTTAAGAAAGATGCTCAGAATTTGGAAATGTCTGAACTTTAAACTGTTAGGAAAAAGTAGGACACAAACAGTAGCATCAGAGTAATGAGTCCTTCTTACATGGTGTTTTTTTTTTATATCCTTTCCCATGCTTCTGATTCAAAAGAGGAATTTTTGTTTGCATAGTGTCTAGACGAAAACTCTTGCTCACATTTATTGAAGGATGTACTGAAAGAATTGTACTTTAAATCTTCCTTTGTTGAGCACATAGGAAAAGGCATAGCTCTCAAAACAAATGGGGAAATAGAAAGGCGCTTTGGCCTGCGAGAGGTCGTGTAGTTTAATTTAAAATTTTCACATTATGGCATTCTCTGGAGAAGTCTAACTCTGTTTATTTGACTGTCTTTCGTTGAATGAAATAAAATGTTTGTTTTGGCAGTTTGCTACTGAAACCTTTGCTCAGACCCCAGCAATAAGTATCCTATGAACGCACTTGAAAACAAAACATGTTTTTGTTGGGCTCCCTTGGTGGTGTTCCCTGGATAAGACCATAATAAGGACATACAGCGGACAGTCATAATGGAAGTCAATAGGCACTTGTTCCTGAGTGGGAAGGCCTACAGAGAGAATTGTCAAAATCATCAAAAAACATGAACCGTTTCTGGAAAAAGAATCCATTCATTCCAGGCTGGATTTGTATCAGTGAGATCACTCTCGGATTAAGGGCTCCAGGTTCCCCACAAGCCCAATGATGCAATGTACACTGGATTTAAGTGGCTTTCAAAGAGTGATATCCTGAACGCATGGCAACTTTCCCCAGCCATAGAAAAGCAAACCTGTCAGCCACTTAGTACGTCTGTTGTATTTTCAGTTTGAAAAGTAGAAAGCAAGTGAACCAATGCAGAACGTGCTGCTTGGGGAAAGCCAGGTGGAAGACTGGTGCTTATTTTCTCTTTATGTCAAAGATCAGTCTGAAAAAGTGGACAACATACCAGTCAACAGAATTTATTCCAGAGCTAATCCCCAAAACAGAAAGCACACACATTTCTGATGCTTACCTTATCTTGGGAGAAGTATAAGAATCATTTTGCCTGGGGACAGCAAAATATCCAACACACGATTAATGCTGGTCAGAATACAGAAACCAGAAAGATAAAATTGTAGTGCTAGGCTGTGATCGTTTTCTGAGATCCAGAAAATTGTCTCTTTAGATGTCATCTCATGCTCAATTTTACCGTGGCAAGTTAGGAGGCTAACGTAATATTTTCAAACATAAGTAAAGGGGAAAAGGAAATGATGGCCTTGTTATAATTCAGCCTTTCGAACAATGAATTGCACAAATATAGAGTATCAGTTCATTATCTCACTTGCTGAGTTATCTTGGAATGTGTTGTGTATAAGACATTTTGTTATGTCGTGAATAAATGATACCTCATGCCAAATAATTAACATTACCTCTACATAGTTGCTATTTTGTTTACAATGATAAATATTAAAATAAGTTATTTGATCATTAACATATCCGTGTTATTCATTCTAAAAGTAATATTGCCCTTCTAATATCACTGAATAGTCCTTCTAAGAGTTTTCTCCTATGTGTGTAAAATATCAGTGTGTTATGAGTTTATTGGATCAAATGGTGTGTGTGTGTTCTTGATAACTGACAAAACAAGAACTAAGCTCAGTTTCTGTTGTAGGTATCACTCAGTCATATGAAATATATGATTAATTCTGTCCACAAATGAATACACTGAACTTTGGGAAAAGTGAAAATATATTAAAGTATAGAAACTACCTTTTAATAGTTAAATGTTTTGGACAAAAATGCACACCATAGTTTGTCTAAATCAATAATACTATTTGTAAGGGATAATTTGCTAGTGCAGAAAGACCAGATGAAAGTAAATGTTTTCTAAACTTTCATACCTTGTTACATATGATTCTACAGTTCAGAAATTATTCAACTATTTTAGAAGCTGGCAGTATCATAAGGTATGCCATTAAAGATAAGAGACTCTGAGAAACACGCAGTGAGGTCACGGGTGTTGCAGCTATAAGATGTGTGTTTTTCTTTTATTGTATGCAGAGGGACGGAGCTGGGAATGGAGTGACAAAGAACACCTATATTTCCAGAATATCAGCTCATCCATTGTCTCACTATAAATCACATGAAGAATTTCAGAACATTCATTTCCAACAGTAACTGTTTAGACAAGATGCCACGTTTGTTTATGAATGCAGGGCTGTTTGGCCAAGTTTTTGCACTATTAGTTGTTGTGTTTGTTTGTTTCTTTGTTTTTTTTTTTTCCCTCGGTACGGGAGATTGAACTCAGAACCCTGGAGATTGAACTCAGAACCTTGTACTTGCCAGGCAGGTGTGTTGCCACTGAGCTACAAGCTGGCCAGTAATTAAGCTACAGAGCTGCAAGCCAGTCTGCCTTGATCATGGCTTTTATGGATGATTTGAGCATAACGCGTCCCAATTAAACATCTTCTGAAAACTAGTATACTTCAGTGAGAAACTATAGTTCTTTAACAGATGCTGAAAGACTTGAGTGGTATCTCAACTCACTCAGGTAGAGACTCCACAGCTGGATTCAGATGTGTGTGTTTACTAAAGACATGTAGCCGAGACAAGCCTTAGAATCAAAAGTCATGAATAAAACTTAGAGATTTGTACAATCCTTCCAGCAAAAATCCACTATATAAAATAGTCCTCAAAAATGTAAATACACCCTTAATAAAATGAAATCACTACAATGAAGATTCTGATGACATTCCTACATTTAAAAATATTAAGAATTTGCAGGTATTATTACAATTTAGAGAACTTATAGTTAATTCCTGTCAGCTTACATTAATTTACATTTTACAGCCCATCACATTTCAGTGCTTTAGTTAACAAAGTTGCTATTATCTTTAGCTCTGTTCCTTCTCTCTCAGGATGGCCTTTTTCCCTAATTTTGCTACAACTACACCTGCTTATCTATCTTGTGAAGGTTGGAACGAAGGACATCTTTTCTGAAAAGATATTTTGCTCCAAGAAGTTTCACTAAGGTTCACCTGGAAGTCTTAAAATAAAAAAAAAAAGTCTGTAAAAGTGTGTTCTGGCAAGTTGTGTTTTAGTGAGAAGAGCCACAGCCCAGTAATTAGGAACATAGTATCAAGAAGCAAATAAGTGGGACAACTTATAGAGCAGTATGTGGTTACTTTTTCCCCCCTAATCTGTGAAATATCCATGAGAATAACATCTAGTCTAGTAGACAAGCCAAGATTCTCCAATGGAACACAACAACAAATTGTATATCCATTCCTCTGGCTTTTTGGAAAGATTCAAGACAGCATGACTCAGCATGACCCCATGGAAGGGCATGACCCCAAGGAAGCTCAAATTCAAATTCAAAGCCTGAGACCCAGATGAACTCAAATCCAGTCAAAGATCAAGGCCAAAGACCAGGGGCCCTGATCCCTCAGGGGAAGGGAAGAGCCTTTTCCGGCATAGCGTGTTTGCCTTTGCTCTGGCTTTTTCTTCTCCGGCCCTCAGCGGGCTAGAAGATACTGACCTAGATTAGCAAAGGGAATTTGACCTCCTCAGTGGGCAAACTCTAACGGTAACAGTAACTTATTTCTGAGCTGTTCACACTATTGTCCCATTCGGGAGGACTGTGGTGCAGCTGTCTGATCCTCACCTCACTCAATCTCGCTGACAAAGATAAACGATCGAATCTCTGTCTTAGGCTTCGTGGGGGAATTAAACATGTACAAATTGATTAGACATCACTTTGTCACGAGAACAAAATACCAGACGCCTGTGAGGTTTATTTTTTCCTGAAAGCTAAAGTCCATGGCCCTCTGCCTCCAAGACAGAAACGGTAACGTGCTAGGGCCTGAGCAGCGGACAGCTGCTGGCTTCACCGTGAGCAGGGATGGAGAGAGTGGAGCCGGGGAGTGAGATCTACCGCTTCCACCCACTGCCCGCCTCTGCTCCACACACCCGGGAAATGATCTCACCGCCTACGGGACAGGGTCTCCATATTCCAGTCACCTTCTGGAGCTCCGTCTCTGGGTTCACTCAGCTCTAAATCGTAACAGTTTACATAAAGTTTCAGTTTACATAAATGTATTTATTTTATTGCTACATGCTTCTACATCTGTTTTGCTGTAGAATGGAGACTAATAAAATACCTATTTTAAGTGATATATGTTAAAGCAGGCCAGTGTTCTGCAGACAGCCTGATGTGGGAGGTGAGACATAGACTCAAAGCCTTAGTCTGCTATGCATATTAGCTGTACAGTGAGCTGTTTAATTTTATTATTTTACTTTCCAAAATACTACCTCACTTATAGTTTAAAATGCCATCCTCACACAACAGCTGAGTCAAGCATTAAATGATTTTACACATACAAACGTGTTGCGTACAGTCCTTGGCATATAGAAGACATTAGATAATTTAGCTGAATCGCAGTTGTTTCATATTAATACTTTAACTCGTATTTCTTTTCTCTGTTCCATTCATAGGAGCATGAAGCAAATCACAAACAAACAAAATTTACCTGGGAGCTTTTCATTAAGAGAGAAATGATAGTTTCATGCAATATCCTGGGGAAGAAATTCACCTAAGTCTGTATTTACTTTTTCCATGTTATAGAATGAAAACTGATGTTTAGCTGACCCTGAGGCATTATAAGATTCTCAACTTTGAAAAAAAATTTTATTGAATTCTTAATGTAATATTTATAGTACCAGGAAAGAGGAAAATATTTAAAACCATTTTGGTAACATTAGTTTGAAAACTAAGCGCTATTACATTAATATTTAATTATACCGAATTTCTGGCTGACCAAATCATTGATATTTTCAAAAATATTGTTAATGTGAATATGTTACCATTCAAGAAGCTTGATGTTTACAGTAAGTCCCAAACTTGCTATTGTTTTTACTAAGAATATTTTATGAGAGCATTGCAGAGCCTGCCTTTTTAAGTTTTAATATATCAGATTGCTCTATGTCATAGAAAGTTCTTATCCAATATTTCCAATAAATTGCCACTATTCTTCACAGGAAGTGTGGAATGAAGTTTAAATCTTTCTCTACCATTGAATATTGATGTTGCCACCAAGTTTTTGATATTTTTGGACAATGCTTCCATAAACAATTCTGTCTCTAATTTATCACTTGGACCTCTGCTTTGCTGCACTTGAATGAATGGGATGAAAAGTAGAATTTGAACTACCAAGTAAAATACATAAACATTTCTTTTTTACTATTTAATCTTTATTGGTACATTATGAATACACATCATCATCGCATTCGACATTGAGAGTTTGTACCAGAATATGACACGACTTGATTCTCATTTTTTCTTAAAATTGATGAATAATTTACTGCTTCCTAAACCATTAAGAATAAACAACTAATTGCATCGCTGTTACCCTTGAGCAATAACGTTTTTCAGTTTGCTTCTTCAATAACTAACATTAATGTTTCACTGCTTCTGCTTTTATTCATGTGTCACTAGTGTTTACTGGCTGTTTCTTGTTAATGAGATTGTCTCCGTTTCTCTATCATATTGTTGCTAATTGAGAATTACTATAAACTTAGATTATCTTAATGCTGAATCAGAAAACTGCTGGAAAATGGAGTTTGGCAGAAGTGTCTGCACCTTTTCAATATACTTGGCACTAAATGGGTATATGATTAAAATCTGTATGTAATCTTATACATGATTAGATATAGTTATACACTGCTGTGAATGTCAGAAGTGACAGCATTGCCCTAAGGCTAAACTGAAAGACAAAAAGAAACAATGCAGGGCTTCTAGCTTTAAGTTAACTAGAAAAGATTAATAAATTGAACATCATCAGCTTTACAAGCCAAATGTAAAATTTGAGTGAGTTGATAGAGCATGCTTGGGAGAGAAAAATTCTAAATGACTTTTAAACAGTAAGGCTCAAAATAAAAATTAATTAATGCTAAAATAGTACAAACCAAACTGTATGTTCAAAAAATGTTTCTCTAGAGACCTACTTGCAACAGAAAATGTGAAGGTCATGATACACTTAGTTTAATCTCCTAGACTACCACTTTCACAGAGTACATCATATTTATGATATTGTGTTCTATGCTTATATCCCCCTTTTTAGAACTCAGTGGAAGAATATACTATTGAACTCCTACTCATTTCTGGGCTGGGTCAGATGAAAAGAAAGTTTACAGATTTCTACCCCTTGCTGGAACATTTCTGGGTAACCACATGCCTCATTCTTCACGATCCTCTCAAGTCACTTTGTATTTGTTCAGGTTGATGTACAGTTTCACATATGAGTTTATGGTCATATGCTCAAACAATCAAATTCTGAAATCTTTAAGAACAAATGGAAAATATATATTCATTTCCCTTCCAGGTTTTTCTTCCATTGTGTGTGGTCCAGCCTCAGTATAGATATGATAGGAGACAATGCTGGGTAATGTATTATCCCTCACTCAAGAAACAGTTGATGCTTTGAAGGAATGTTACCAGCAATGCTTCATCACAATATTATCCTATACTAGAGGGAGAGAGAGGATTTTATCCACTAACAAGAGGTTTCTTAAGTCATCCTGAGGATTTAGAGCAAAATTCCTGGAAGAGCTTCATGTAACAAAAAGGAGAAGCACGGCGAATGTGAGGTTGTGAAGAGCCAGAGAATGTTCAATAAACTTCCATGCTCATGAAATTAAAGCGGAGGCAGGATGGAAACATGAAAGAGAAATAAAGGCAGGTTGATTATATGCCAGTTCTATTCATAGTAAAAGCCTGGGGTATGATTCAATGGGTGGTTTTGATTACAAAATGGGAATCTCAATCACACACCTGAATTTCTACCCTACAAGTGTTACAGAAAATGTGTACATGAATAGACAAAATACTTAAACTTAAGAATAGAAAAATTTATAATAGGACAGATATGATGATAATTTTGGGTAGTTCTTTGGATTTTAGTCCAAATATTTATAAGGGCTAAGAGTTTACTGGAAGGAGGACAGTTTTAAGAAGTAGAGACAACTGTTAGGTAAGAATAAATAACCATCTGCTGGGCATCAACTCTTGCTTTAGAGAAACAATCAGATTCAGATATATAAATTAATGAGAAGTTTATATAGAAATAGATAAAATCTTTTTATAGATATTATAAATTATAGATAGAATCTTTATAGATAAAACCTACTTTAAAAATTTAAAGAGTGGTTAAAGGAGGAAAGAGCATTAAACAATACGAGGAGTGGTACGTTGATCAGTGGTGAGAATCTCTTAAATAGACACGAAGGAGAGTGTCATAAATGGAAACCAGGAGAAATGATGATCATGAAACTGGTGAAAAGGAAGAAGATCACTAAGCTCACAAAAGTGAACCATGCTGATTTTGATAGCATGAGAAGTGAACTGTCATGTTTTGTATTTTGGAGGTCATGTGAGACAGCGGAGTTGGCAAATCAAGGAACTGGTGATAGTACAAGGTAATTTGCAGATAAATGAAAAGGATGATGGATGTTACAATGTTTTTAATAAAGAAGAAAAATGTAAAGCACTTCCAGAAACAATTCTATATTACTATTACTGTATAGAAAAGAAAGACAATTTATATAACTAAAGAAATAGGATATATATAATCATAAAATATATTTAAAGTTATATGAAAAACAGAAAGGTGCAATATCCTAGAAAGTACTCAGATACATAGAAGGAGATTCAGCAGCATTCGAAACCTACTCCTCTCTTTTTATTTATTTATTTATTTATTTATTTATTTTTTGAGGCAAAGTCATGTTCTTTGTAGTTCCAGCTGGTCCTGAGTTCAGCCTCGAACTCAGAGCAATCCTCCTGCCTCTGCTTCCTTAGTACTGGGATTATAGGTATAAGCCACCAAACTTGGTTATGTGGTTCTGATTGCTGGTGGGCTGAGTCTCCATGCCTAGCATTGTTGTATGTGGTTACTGGGGGTTGAACCTGGGCCCTTGCACTTGCAAAGTAGGCACTAGAACCACTCAGCTAATTCCCTGGCCCCTTACTTTATTAAAAAAAAAATCAATCCCCTCACACAGGCACAACCACACACTCACACATACAATGCGCATGCAAACACACACACATACTCACACACACACACATACACACACGCACATGTAACACTCTCAGTTACTCAACTGTAAAGAAACACACAATCGTATGCATTAATATACATCTTTTTTTAAAAACTACCAGAACCACCTACATAATTGCAAGAACATCATGCAACGGAAATGTATGGACTGTTGTTAAAATTATTAATAATTTCAAGATGAGAATAGCAGCCTGTTAACTTGAGTTTGAGGCCTTTCTTCATGTGAGATCTGTATGACTGCACAGGATCTTTCTCCTAGAACACAGCGGGGATCACTGTTATCCCCTCCAATGACTGAAGGACAACTTAGCTTGCATTCATTAACAGTTCCTCAAAGTATTCCTCAACCCACATGGTTTCTTCCAACTCAGAAATCACACTATGCTCCATCGGCACCTCCACTCAGTTTTGATCAGTAGGCAGGAATGTGACTGTCAGGTCACAGGAATGACTGGGTTTTATGTCATCGCACTGAGAGTGAACTAGACAGAGAGGGGCTGTAAAGCAGAGGAAAAAAATCTTAGGAGATTTCAGAATTTGGGCTGAAAATGTAGAAATGATGGAATCAGAGCAGCATCTCACATTAAAGATAAAGTCGGCATGCTGGTAATATCATCTGCAGCTTTCAATACTTGTGATATATTACACAGATTTTGGCTGAATGTTTGGTACTGTCTATGTACTGCAGACTGAATATTTTGCTGTACAATAGTATGCAAAACTCTGGCAAATTTACAGTTACTATTGAGAAAGATATAATGAATGTACTGGAGTTGCTATAGGAATAGACAATGGAAAGGCATACAAATCAGAAGCACTTAGAGAGTGAAGTATAACGTGGTAGTAGAATTAAGAACTAATCAGAATGTTCTAACTAGATATTCCTGAAAAGGAAAATTTACATTATCATGAGCCCAAAAATGGAAAAAGATTATCCTGTCTGTTAGGAAACACGAATGGGTTCAAATAAAAATATGCTAACATTAATGTGTTAGCTAACATTTTGAAGAAAATTCCAAGCGTGAGTCAGCAACATGGAACTGCAGTTTTGGAAAGAGCTTTAAGTGAGTGACATAATAATGTGCGTCATCCACAGATGATAACGACAGTGGAGATGCACTGCTTCAGGCCCTGTTTCTAAGGAGCAGTGATAGAACATCAACATGAAGAAACATATATGATATACATAGAGAGAGAAAGAGAGAGAGGGAGAGAGAGAGAGATGGGAAGAAAGAAGAGAGAAAGAAAAGAGGGGAGGAAAGGACTGACATTTTATGAATTCAGAAGACATGGTCAGATAAAGCACCTTAACTCTTAAATTGTTAAGTATGTAAAGTCACTTTAGTAATTCTAAACCTTACATACCACTAATTAATAAACACAACTTTTCTCAATTGATAAAAGCACACAAGGTAAAATAGTGGAAATTCCTAGATAAGGTTGGGTCATTGCAGAAAAAGTATGAGCCTAAAAATAGGGCAAACCCACTCTCAGCATCATGTGGACTTGCATATTCTCCAGCATGCAAAATTGTCAAATGAAATCTCATAATTTTCTTTTATTTTAATGCATGAGGAGCTTGATCTCCATTTGAGTATGTGATTAGCTCAGCTTTATCATTTCCTTGCTTATTCAAACTTGCTTTATGAAAGAATTTCCAAGTAGTTAGCATGGGTAATTACTTATAGGAGAAAATTAAAGAAAAAAATTGAAATGTGAATTCTACCACTTTCCCTTATTTTGAATATATAGGTAAATATATTCCTTAGTGCACAATAAGTAGGTTGCTTTATAAGTACAAATTATTCTTATTACTTGAAAGAAAACTTAAAGAGAAATGATATATAGCTTGAATGAATACTTAGCCAATGTCCTGAAGTCTGCTTTTTTTAATTCAGTGAAAAGATTTTAGAGGCCATGCACTTTGCGAAGAACACAGTAACAAAAAGAGAACAGTATCTTTGCAACATTGCCTACATGGGTCAGAAGAGGAAGTTTTCAGGTTCACTTAAGTTTTTCCTGAGATTTCTTACAACAAAAAGGATGCTATTGACTTATATCTTATGTATTTTTTTTATTCATGCTGCAAGTTAATTGCATGGTCTAAAGCAAATCCATGAAGCTTCTGCACTGTGATTCCTGTCTGATTCATCACAGAGGGCCAGTAGGAATGACAGGATAGTGTCAGGAGATCAGGAAATTGAATGCATAAACCAAACAGTATAGGCTCTCAAAATGACAATATCAAAGTGTAGGTAGGATTAGTTTATCTCCAGAACATTGCAAGCATGCCAGTATAATATTTCTTTAGGATTCAAGCCATTGGATAGAATGGAACAATCCTTGTCATTCTCTCTATATCTCAAGATTTCTCAACTTACTGAAATTCATTGTGAGTGTTGGAAGTCTTGTACTTATTCTCTGTAACTGTATGTTCTGGCCATTATCACAAAATAGCCCTCACCAATATTAATCATTTTCTCCTCTCCTTTTTCAAATCAGATTCTTTTCTTTCTAAAACATGCTATGTTTTTCTATCATATACACACTATCTTTTCAATTTAGCTCTGAAACATAATAGGAATTTAACTGATAAAGCTTAAATGAAACATTGCAGGTTCCATTTAACCATTTCTATAATTTCCCTAGAATTTTGTCAATAGATTTAAAACTGAATTCTTTTCTTTTCATCTCTTGGACGTCTGTTTTTAAAAACATTTATTGAAGAAAATTCTGACTTTGAACAGTGGTGATATGGTATCAAATCACCATTACCTGGTATTTGATATATCATTTTTTATAAGCATTCAATATTTGATGGTACAGTAAAACCCATCTTGGAAGAGAAGTTGTGATCATTTCACAGAGTGAGGGGGATAATTTTTCTGGTTCACCAGTCACAGTATCTGATATGCTATTTACTGTCAGTGAGTAACAGTTATAATAACTGCTCAATACAATCTCTCACTCTCCATGGTGGTCATGACCAACGCGCTTATGTGTGTATAAGTAACGTCTGCTTAAAAGTAGTCTAGTGATAAGTGACTGAAACAGAGAACAGATTACAAAAGAAAACTAGGATAGGATGATGAGGATAGCAGAGCGGTCTGTATGTTGACACCTTGTGCTACTGCAATTACCTGCTCCTCTGCAAAGTGAGAGAATCGGAACAGGTATCTGCCTCCATCCACAGTCTGTTCTGGGAAGATATAGATTTTCTCTATTTTGGAGTTTTGGAGGACAAAATTCTGAGACCAGAGATAAAAGGGATTGGTTTGCCAATCACAGGGGCTGTAGAGCATATCTGTGATATTTGAAACAGAGAAAAAGTAAAATAGAAACCCAACAAAATGTACAATTCACTTTTGGAGTGGATTTCACAGTGAGTTATAATGATTACATGCACAATAATTATGAGGTGTGTTTGAACATTTTGAAATGTTATCAGTATTGTTTCTATAAATGTTAGCTGATATTCTCTGAAAATAATATACATTTAGCCTGCTTGAGTTTGATTTTTTGAACAAATAAAAAGAAACAAAACAAAACTTTAAAAAGACATCAGTGAAAGACCGGTTGCCAAATAGTATATCAAAATAGAATGGTCATTAATTAACTCATCCTTGTTTGATGATGAAACTAATCTTAGAACTATATAGAATAAGTAAATAAAATTTATCACTCCAGATATTTAGGGTTATAAATGTTTGCCAGCCACTCATAACGATTCTTACAATTAGACAAGTGTGGAAAACGACCATTAGACCTTGGTACTTGGGAGATGATTCTCTGGGCAGAGTTCAGAGGCAATTTTGCAAGTGAACTGAAACTCTTATTGAGTTTTCATTTGATAAAAACCACAAAAAATAGGTAAACAATTAGGAGCTCAACTCAATAGTGAAATAACACAGCACATACAAAGATTAAGAGTACCCAAGATGAGCAGATATATAGATTTTGTCTTCTTTTTAAAAGTTTAATTGTTCTGTTTGTAGCACTTAGATTTGGAAAACCACAGTGAAAAATTATTTTTTAGTTTTGTAAGAAAAGGAAATAAATGGAAGAGATTAAAAGTAAATGAATGGTTCATGACTATTGACTATTAATTTTAAGGGTGGCAGAGAGTTAATAGCTTAATTTTAAGGATATGAGGATAAGATATATTTATTAACAATATTATGTATATGGAAAATTAAAATTAGTACTCCTCTGGAAAATGTAAAAACAAAAATTTCATCATTATTTAAACATTTTTCACTGCAGGGAATTTTTAATTATGTGTATCTGTAGTTTGTATAATGGTTACCAAAATGGCTATTAAAATTAAAAGGACAATCAATAAAATAATTTAAAAATAATTTTTGAATAGAGAAAACTACTTTCTGTGATCAAAAAACATTCAATCTATTGTCAGTGTAATTTTTCAAACTATAGCTTATGTATAAATAAACAGATGACTCAATGTAAGTACAAACAATGCTGAAAAATATTTAAATATCTAATATATAGTAAGTTTCTGCTTAAAATTAGAAAATTAAAGAGTGAATTATTTAATTAATTATAAAGCATCAATGGGCTAATGATTTAGAATAAAACAAAAAAGTCATATTCTAACCTTACACATAACACAAATGCATGCCAGGAGCAAATTGTAAGGACCTCATAAAGATTGTATGTACCTTGTCAGGAATTTTCTTTCCATGGAAACACAGTATTGAGGTGATTGATGTCAGACAAGTTAATTGAATGCTATTTTTTTTAATAGAGACATAAAATTCTCAGAAATAAGTTAAATATTCTTAAAGTCTATAAAATCATGACTAAATATACAGAAACATTGAGGTCAGAGCTCATCAAAGGTGAAAACTTGCCTATGTTAGAAAAGAAAGGGTAACAAAGCTTAGTAGAAGATGAGAGCAGAGGTATTTACCTACTCATTTGAAGTGTGCTACTTACTGGATTGCAAGAGGTTGAGAGAAAAGGAGAGAAAAGTAGAGGGAAAGAGTGATCCAGACCAAAGATCTGCTCATCTGGAGCCCACCATTTATCTTTTCACGGTATGTTAGCTAAGAACGTTTTACCGTTTCTAAATGGTTAATGACAATCAAAGTAAGACTCTAGAACAATATGAAAAATGTATAAAATTCAAATCTCACTGTCTATAAGAATGCTTACTAGAATATAATCTTGACAATTTGATTAAAAATGAAGTGTTTTTGTACCAGCACAGTACACATGAGTAACTTTGACGAGATTATATGGCCCCAAAGCCAAAAGCATTTCTCCTTGACTATAGAAAAGTTTTCATAATCCCTGAGCTATCCATTGTGAATTTCTCCACTTACCATAGTTCATTCATTCAGTAGGCACACCTTGACCAATATCCACAATGTCAATGTTGTCCTGAACTTTTTACAGATTCTGAATTCCCACTCTTTTATGTGTGTGTGCACATGCATGCATGGGTGTATGGTATACAAGGATAATACATGGTTTTGTATTTATGCTATGTATGTATAATTACATTTCAATGTTAGAAAAATACATAGAGAGAGCCAGTAGAACATGCTTTTGAGCAACAATCTCTTATGTTTGCTATTTTGGGGACTGCACTGAATTTCTGAGAATGAGCATTATGTTCCATTTTAATTAAACTAAACATTTAATTACATTTCCACTAGTCTGTCAACAGAAACAAATCACTAAATGTGGAGTGAAAAATTATGAGAGCTGGTCTTCAATATCTCATCACAAACAGAGCATGTTATGGGCAATCTGTTCTTGGAGTGTATATAACAGCCATGTTTCACATGAATATTAATTTGGCTAAGGTCTTCTACTAGGGTAGAGGTTTTTTTTTTAATTTTTCAATTATCACCTATCTATTACAGCTCAAGATTATGAAAGTATATACTATATTTCCAGTAACAGCTTTGCCCCTCTAGATTTTAATATTTAGTACAAGAATATTCAGTAAATCAACAGGTAGTGAACATCAGATAAAAGGTTCCTGGCCATGTAATTAGACTTGGTGTTAAAAATCACATCAATAAATTATAAAAACACTTAGAATTTTCATTTTATTTTCAAGAGCCAATATAAGTAGAGCAATTTGTTAGATGCTGTGAAAAAGAGATGGTATCTGTCTACGTAGTGGCTCTAACAACACTTGAGGTGCAGACTTGCAGATGTGAAATGGAGACAAGCAAGACCGCATATCCAGTGCTGATGTTGCTGCAGTGGAGTGCACATCACTAAATCATGTTTTCCCAACAGCTTCCTTGACGTGTTGAACCTCAGTATGTTTACTGGATTCAGCAAGTTGTTCTAGCCATTGATTCATAGAAATCAGAATATGCTACTATTAAGAAAAATCCATTTTTATAGAGCAGATTATTACCAACCAAGATTATAATACCGATATATGTTAATTTACATAGAAATATATAGTTTCAAACAGATCAAAATGCCAAGATCTCACAGGAGTGGGTTCTCACTTGGACAGCTTACATGAGCCAAATGGTTATGAAATGGTAGCTTGTGAGAAGAGAAGAGGAATGAAAATTAATACCATTAAAGTACTTCATTGAATCTGTCTGGATTAATCTAATTTTCTTCCTTCCAACATATGGAGATATCTGTCCAGGTTGACCACTTAGTAGATACGTAGTGTTACTATTTGATTCTTTTACAATTTCCAAACCAATCAGTCTCATGAAATTGTAGGAGTCCTTATCTCAATTTTCAGTAGCAATGGTCAGGAATATGTCTGTTTAAATTGAGTTTATTGGTACAACTTCGATATATGTTATGATGACATTCAGCACTGAGAATTTGCTCCTGTACATAATGTATCTTCATTCTCATTTTCTTAAATTTAGAGCAAAGTATGTTTGAACCTTACTCCCCTCCCTCTGACTGTTCCTTCTCATATCTTTCAAATTGCCATTCTCTGTGTTTAAGGCTGAAATTCTTCATGAAATTTTAATTTAATTTGTATTTAGGGCTCAAACACAGACAGTCTACCAGGTACCAGTGTTTTATACAATTTTTTTATGCCATGATTTTCCCCTGTGTACTGTATACCTTCGTTCCATGAATCTGCTCTGATCTTTCTATCCAGCTGTCTGCTTATGTGCATACATACATATCTCTTAAGTGCCTACTCTAAGTCTTAAATATAAGTCTTCTTGTACCCCCAATCTTGCTCTTCTCTACACTTTTCTTTCAGTCATCTCCATATTTTTTTATTTATTCACATACCTTAGAAACTCAGAGATTACTTTTTACATCTACCTCCTATCTCCTGTCCATTGCATATACTAAGTGCAGACATTTCTTGTTTAATGACCAAGTTCTGTTACTGTGACTAGGTTATTGAATGGATGGATTACTAAAGGAGGAATCATATGTAGTGTGTACATTACAACATTCAGAACAAAGAAATAGCCAAAAGGAACTCCAACTTGATAATTGTGCTTTTACTTGCCTGTTAAATGTTATATTGCAATATAAAGTAAAACATAAAAATTCGTTATTGTACAGTGCAGTAAGTAAAACTCAGAGTAAAAGAAGTCACTATCAGGCCTACTACCCATCACTTTTCTGCATTGTAAGTCTGAATGCAGGTCATAAATCCAATTGTGAATCTTAAGTCCAAAATTGCAAGCCTTTAGTCTGAGCAGGTTATCTCTCCTTTAAGTCTAAACAATTGTTGAACATGTGGTTCATTGGAGGAGGAATATCTGCATTGTCTTCTATCTCAGCTGACATTTTTTGCCCAATTTATTCTTCTCTTTCCCCTAAATAACAGAAATAGCTTCTGAAATTATCTCTTCTCATTCACTGTTACGCTTGTCCAGAACCACTCTACTCTTTACATCATAGTGGATTTAAACATAAACCTGATCTTATTGTTTAAATAGTAACATCCTTTATTTGTTTCAACAAATTTTAAAGTAAAGATTTTCTTTCATATTCATTTTGTTGTTTGTTGTTGAGTAACCAGATTACAGGTTTAGACAGTGAATGATATATGTTTATCATTGCTCAGTGACACTAAATTTTCTCTGAAATACCTACATTCAGAAACAGAGTCTGTGTAGCTGAACATAGTATCATAGTGGTAGATCAAGAAGAGGCACCAGGGGCCCGGGGAGTTAGCTCAGTGGTTCCGGTGCCTGTCTTGCAAGTGCAAGGACCCGGGTTCGATCCCCGATAACCATGTACCATACTGGGTGTGGAGACTCACGCCCAGCAGTAACCAGTACCACATACCACAGTGCCGGGAGAGGCGGCTCATACCTGTAATCCCAGCACTCGGGAGGCAGAGGCAGGAGGATTGCTGTGATGTGAGTTGGAGGCTGAGCTCAGGGCCTGCCTGAACCACAAAGCGAGACTCTGTCTCAAAAAATCTTAAAAAAAAAAAAGAAGAGGAAGCAGAGGGATATTTTATTGAAAGTAGGATGTTGTAGGGGAATATGGGCAAACTCACAGTTAGATTAATCAGTGTTTTATTTTTAACTCTGAGTAGTACCAGATTACAGTTCTACTAAGAATGTAATTTCCACTCTCCCAAGACCTTCTTTCTTTCTCTGTCTTGCTTTCTTACTTCTTTTCTTTTTCTTTCTCCCTCCCACCTTCTCTGCTCCTCTTCTTTCCTTTTCCTTCATTTTTTGCAGAACTGGGGATCAAACTCATGACCTTGAGTTTGCAAGGCAGGAGGAGGTGCCATGGAGTTAAATACCTGGCTACTATTCTTTGATTTCTTGATAGCAGCCATTCTTTCTGGAGTGAGATAAATTGCACCATTGTTTTAATTAGAATTTCTCAAACCAACAATGATTTTGAATATGTTTTCATATACTTCCAGTCATTTATGTTTCTTCATTGAAGTGTCTGCATATTTCAGATGCCCATTATTTGATTAGGCATATACATTTGGAGGATCTAACTACTTAAAAATTGTTTCTATGTTTTAGATCTTAGTCCCTTGTCTGAGAAGTAGCTGGCAATATTTTCCCCACCCTGTAGGCTCTCTCCATTCTGTTAGTGGTTTGTTTTGCTGTACAGAAACTTTGTAATTTGATAATGATTCAATGTGTTAATTCTTGGAATTACTTGTCATGCTACTGGGGTTCTGTTCGGAACGTCTTGGCTCATCCATATGTCTTCAATTATACTACCTATTTGTCTTACAGCAGATGAAATTTTTCTATTTGAATGTGCAGATCTTTGGTTTATTTCTAATTTAATTGACTGCATTGTGTGAGTTATGGTCTATGGTCAGCCTTTGCCTTATTGAATCCAGTTTTTGCAGTACTCTTTGATAAAGAGGCTCTCTCTCCTCTAGGAAATAAATTTTTTCTGGGGTATGACAAGTCAGAAGTGTATATGACACTTCATATCTGAAAATTTTTATCTTACCTTTCCCATGTTTGCCATCAAATTATTTTCTCAGAAGCAAATTCATTTTGCTGGTTTCTAATTTTATAACAAATGTTTATATATCATTGATTTAGATCTCAGTGGAATGGGCACAATAAAAAGAGAATTTACCTCATTTTCTATATTGAGACTTTCCAGGGAGAGTGAAGTCAGTTTTGAGCTTCTGTGTGAGAGTATTTGTAATAACACACCCATTACTTATTTAAGATAGATGAAAATACCATGTAAGCATTTGAAGAAAATGATGTCAAAATAGTAATGAAGAATTTCTGAAATATGTAATAAATATTCACCAGTTTAAATACATATGTGCTACATAAATCTATAAATTTATTATTTATGTCACAAAAGCAGCATTAACCAAATTCAGGAAAAAATGTGATTCTCTATGACATTTGAGTCTTTCTGAGTCACTGTATGCTACAGGTATATTGAGACTTTATTGCTTAAAATTTCATTCTTATTTAGAAAAAATGACAATTTGAATGTAATCACCTTCATTCTACTTGTTTTACCCCCCCCTTAGGGAATTTTATATCTCTAATTAGATAAAATTAATAATGGTACTTAAAAAAATTACTCAACAGTTCTGAAGATAATGAAAGTTTGCAGTGAAGTCACATAAATATCACTTAAAGACACTACAAACAACATCCCCAGAGCAATTCAAAGAGTTGAGACTGTTTCATTTTATATGCTAATGCTTTACAGGGAAATACAACTCATTATTGCTGGGTAACAAGACTCACAAAGGGTACACATAGGTTACCACATGATGTGAATATTTAGGTGAAATTATTTTTCACAAATGACCATCTTTATCTTCAATTCTATTGATAATTTTTTGTACAAATGCTTTAAAGTGATGCTTCCCATAATTAACAAGTAATCACTATTTGGAATATCTTTCACAGACTGAGTTTTTATAGTCTTCATTTGAATAACAGAAAGATGATGATAAATAAGCTTTTGAAATACACTTATGTCATTAACATTCTGAAATGATGTTGAGTTAATTGATATGTTCTACACATATCATTATTTTTTTCAAAAATGTTTCTAAAATAGAATATATTATTCCTTATCAATTTTCCTATATTAACTTTCATTTATAAATAATATATTATCCACATATGAGCGGGCTTCTAAAGTGTAAAGCTATGACATTATTTACATTGCCAAGGCAGCATGCGTGGGGATGTGGAAGATGGTTGATGGTTCACATGTAGGAGGATACTGTTTCCACAGCCTCTGACTTACTGAGATAATGACCTCCATGGACCTCCACTTCACAGCACCATGTTTCACAGAGTCTTTGCCTTCATGGACCCTATCTGGAGCTCTAGGGGGAGTTAATGTTTTTATTTTTTTAATTTTTTAATCTTTATTGGTACATTACATAAACGCATCAAGATTGCGCTCCATAATGGGTATTTGTACCAGTATAGGGGGAGTTAATGTTGAGAGGACTCAGATAAGTTCTCATTGTAGCTAATAAATGGGGCTAAACTCATTAGATTGATGAGCAGTCACTTTAGAAAGTCTTTGAAACTTTTTTGTCTAGGACATTAGGAAAGATTATTTTCAATGCCTTTTAGGATTGCTTATTTTTATATTTATATTGATTGCTTAATGTTAAATTACTTTTTATTTATAGGCTTTCAAGCCTCTCAAAAATAATGAAGGTTTGTACTTCATCATTTTCTCAATATAGCGTTGTACACTTTCAACATAGACATCACAAACAAACTGTGGGATATAACATACTATTTAAAATCACAGTTATCAAAATATTTTTATATATTAAACCTTAAGAAAGCCAAGAAGTTCCACTGTAAGTACACTATTAATATTTTATTTTGAATTCTAAAATTAGAATGCCACTTTGTTTTTATACAGTGAGCTGTATAGTTGAAGTGCTTCTCCCAAATGTCGTTAACAGCAAGGAAAGTTGTTTATTGTGAGATCCAAAATATTTTTAGATTGCTTATTTAAGTCGATAGCTAGCCCAATGTTTAATGCACCATTTTAGAGAATGCACACTACCAAGGCTGTACAAAAATGCAAGAGGCAGACTATTCAATACATTTTTCTGAAGTTATCCAGGTAAACGTAGGAGTCTCCGAATATGTCTGAGCAATATAGAGGCATTACTCTTTCAAATTTAGTGCCGGTCAGATCCAAGAGTGATATTTACCTGTTTGTTGAAATACAAGGTGAAACTCTGTGCTAGGAACTCCTTGAGCTTTTATGGAAAGAAATAAACCCACAGTTTCTGCTCCTAAGTAATCAAGAGTCTAATAGTTAAAGAGAAAAAAAGGTGCATACTTTTTAATAATTGAAAAATGATAAACAGCACTACATTGGGATAAAGTCAGAATGAGAATGCTCAGAACCCAAATGCAGTCAAAGAGGATCCTGAACATCTTCATATAAATAAAAACCATTATGATGCCTGAAGGGAAGATGAGAAATGATCAAATAATGACAGCATCAGGGAGCCAGACTCATCCAAAGCAAACCACTATTTCAAACTTTTCAGCTCTGTAATGAGAAAGGAAAGGAGTTGTCTTTACGAAAAACTGAATATAGTTAAAGCCAAAGGCTAAGAATAACAAAGTAAGATTCAGTCTTCTTAGAGACATATTTTTCTCTAACATCAGGAAAGATTAAAAATGTTGTAGATGACAAAGTGGAAAAGAAGGAGTATGAATTCAGAAAGTTGTAGTCTGTCTCTGCAATGAAGACTCAGAACCTGCTCCAAGAAATACCTAGAAGGCGAGCCAATATGAAATCCCTCCTATTGGCTGAAATGGCAAAATATCTGACTGGAGCGAATTAGAGAACTATTGATTATTTGATTGGAGGAGAGATTTCTTCGAACCTTGATGCCTCCTTTTAATCTAGAGATTTTCCTTCAAAAATCCAATATGCGTACACACTTTTGTAGGGGAAAAAGAAGTTTTGGACAACAGATTTTGGGGTGAGATAAAGGGAGAAGATATAATTTGCATGAAAAAATCAGCAGAAGAAACTTTACAATTTGACTGATGCGCTATAATAAAACAATGAACTAGGTTTTTGGTGCAATTGCAAAATATCTTTGTGCATGGCAGATTTCCTTATCATGCAATTTTGCATATAATATGAACACAGCAATTACCTCTTTGTTAGAGAAAACAGATTTAACAGGATGAATGGATAAAGTGACAACTGAATAAACAGGTCACGAAAGGTTGTCAGGAATCTTAAGCATACTCAGAAGGCATGGCAGATAATGTATTTCCGCCAACCAAAAAGTAGACAGACTAGTGCATATGTAATTACTTTGATATGTTTGTTTGGTAAAAGGACAAGAAAACATAGAAATTAGGACTATAGGATGATATTACAGAGGAAGAAAATCTGGTACAGCTTGTGTTTAGATGTCTCCCCAGAGACCCTCATTGGTGGGGCTTCTTCAGAGGAGGCTGGAAGAAGAATATGTGCTAAGACTGATTCATGAGGCAACGCTAAAATCAAAGGCCCTGGGATTAACAGTGTGAGTGCTGCCTGCTCTAAGTATCCTCTGTAAGATAAAAAGGACAGAAGGTTGTTGTTAGTGGTGCTCCTTGCTTTTGCTCCCTCTACCTTCTTGTCGTGCCACTCTGCCTTAGAGTCAGCCCATTCTAAACTGAAACCCCTACACGTTGTTTCCCCCTTGAACACTGGAAGTTGAGTACTTTGTCTCAGCAATGAGACAAAAGTAACTAAGGAAGTCTTTAGTCTATTGAATGGCAAAGTTCAAGTGAAAGCATACAAGGTCTTAAGAGGAGCAAAGGTCACGCAGATCGTAGATGGCAAAAGTGAAGGTGAAGACTATTCAGATGAGATTTACTGAAGTCCAAAGTCTTTTTTTTTTTTTTTTTTAAATTAAATCAAAAATACTAAACATTGGGCTGGGGATTTAGCTCAGTGTTTCTGGTACCTGTCTTGCAAGCACAAGGTTCTGGGTTTGATCCTTGGTAACCACATACAACAATGACAGGCATGGAGACTTATGTCTACCAATAAAAAATTCCACATACCACAGGGTGGGGCTTGATGGATCAAGCCTATAATCCCAGCACTCAAGCGGCAGAGGCAGGAAGATTGCTGTGAGTTTCAGGCTCGCCTGAGCTATATAGTGAGCTCAGAGCCATCCTGAACTACAAGCAAGACCCTGTCTCTCTCTCTCTCTCTCTCTCTCACACACACACACACACACACACACACACACACCCTACCAAAACCAACAACTAAATATCATACACTCTGGGACAGAGTGTTCTTTATAGCAGGAGGCAGGAAGGAGATACATGAGAAAGATTTACAATTTTTCAGTTTTAAGTGAACAGTAAAATATGTAAGCTTTGTATTTGCTTAGATACTCTAGGAACAATACAGGAAATGATTTTTGTATGCAACTGTTTTGTGAATCTCTTGGAAAAAAGTTTCAGGTTTCTGCTTTAATTCATAAATTCCATTGGTATATCAGATATATGTCAGTGGACCATCGGCCAGGTATTTGTATTTTCCAAGTCATTTTAGTGTTGTCTACCAGTAAAGAGAGAACAACAATTAATTATGTATGAGTACTATAAATGTTCATTTTAAATAATGACCTTCATTTAATTTTCTCTTTCTCATGTGGTATTACTCTCATTTCCTCTCCAAAATAATGGCACTATGAAATGAAGATAATATTAACTAGAAAGTATTATAATGCATTTTCAAAATTCTTTAGGGAAAGAGATGATTGAGTTCTTTTTATAAAAAAATAATTTTAAATTCTCAATTTTTTAGACAGTGTATTCAGTATCTTTATTTCTGAAGCACTAGATATATGCTGAAACATTTTCATATATTTAAGAAAATTTTTCTTAGGATACTTGGCTTTGCCTGATTAAGATATACTTTCTTTTTCTTAAATTCAGGTCTTCACATTGGCAATAGGGTTGTAAAATAACAGTCTTTACCACATTCTAATTATAAAAAAATTGTTTTACTTCCAGAGAATGTCAAATCTCTTATTTTTGGTTAGTTATACTCTCATATCCTTTTGTCATGGAGAAAAAAATGCTATGTTCATGGATGCTATTGAACAACATCAGAGCCCACCACTTAGCAAATCATTGAAGGGTGAATTTTTATTGATTGAAATAAAAAGTTACATAATTCCAATTGTCAATATCCACATGAAAAATGAACTAAAATACACCTTATATAAACAACACTTTATTTCCCTTATCATCATCATTTGAGTATCTGAATTATATTCAAGTCATCTGACGTTTGTAGGTCAGGACTACACTCATCTTGGTGGTCAGCAGTTACTTGGCCTAGATAAACAAAAGCAAGGCTCAGTTACCTAAGTCCTTAGACAAATGCTTAACATTGATTGTCATATTTTAACATGCAAATAGGAAAGGTGTAACATAATAAGACAGTAAGTGGACTGGAACTTCTCCAACAGTAACACTCTGAAAAATGACCACTTCCCTTAATGTGTAGGGTTTGTCTTCCATCTCCCCTCACTCCCAGTTATAGGATGTCATCTGTGATAAATGAATATTTAGCTTTCTCTACATTACACGAGGTGGGAAATGTCAACAGACTTTTTTTCTTTGCCCTCAATGAAAGAGACTCCACACGCGGATAATCTTTTGAAATGCTTGGTGGCTGTAAGTCCTTTGCTCCACACTGCTGAGTATATACTGTCTAATTTTCATAACAACCTTGTGAGGAGGCATTGTTATCTTTCAGTCTTCGTACCCAGAAATTAGTCACTGTGAGAATGGGTAGCAAGAAAATCTCATGTACAATGTAGCCCAAGTCCAGCTCCACTTGCTGGTAAACACGCTTCTATGCTCCTCATATTTTACTGACACAGAGAGATAAATTAAGAGACATTTAATGAAACAAAGGTCAGCAAAGTGAATTTAAGTGCAATTACAACACAAAAATCGACACAGTGATTTCTGAAATGAGAATTCTGTCAATCATGAAGCAAACATTAAGAACTTCTTCAGATTACCTTTGTTTACAAGTGACAAAGAGTTCAGGTAGATAAAGTAAAATATTATAACTTGATTCTTTAAAATTGTATTGGTATTTGAGTATGAGCAAGGAGATGATAACTATGCTATTTTTATTGAATGTTCTCCTAAAACAATAGTGTAAAGTTGTAGATTAAAGTGAATATAAGAAAAATAAAATATTTCTCTATGTGATTGAAATGAAAAATTAATATTTATAATATAATTAATAATCTTATAAATAAATGCTGATAGGGAAAAATGAAGTTTCAACATTTAACACACAAAACTGTTGAGTCATATAAGAATATGGTACAATTACTGAACTTGGGAATGTGAACTATGCCTTGATATTTGCATGATCTTAAGGCACAGGCAAAATACTATTAAACATGGAGTCAGTGTTGTGTTTCTAGTACTAGGTCATAAAATAAGAATTATTTTAATCTGGGACACAAAGTAGAGTAGCTTAAAGTAAGGCATTTTCACTTTAAGTTGTTATAAAAGAAAGGCTATACTTCCAGGGATTATTTCTATAGTGTGTTATAAAAGAATGGATTAAGATACTGTGGTCTATATATTTTTTTCAGATATGTATAGTGATTATAATTATAAAATTAAAATGTAATATCTCTAAACACTTTATAGAATTAGTATAGTAGACAAAAGCTATATTATTTTCAGATATTTGCAGACAAATACATTTTTTCAGTTAGAAGCAATAGATTTCTACTTGATAAATACTTGCTTAATAAAATAAAAATAATGCGATGGAGAATTTGTTATCAGAAAATATGGTAGGATGGGTAGGGCTCTGGGAAAAAATGAGAATTAAGTTGTGTCTTATACGGTACAAATCCCCATTATGGAGTACAATCATGATGCGTATATGTAATGTACCAATAAAGACAAAAAAAAAAAAAAAAAAAGAAAATAACCATTCTTCCAAATCCTGCAATGCAATTAGCTTCTGTACCTCAAAACATTACATAAAGCAAAATGCATATTATAAAGAAATACTCATACTGTATTGATTGTTTCATTCGTATTATTAAGGTTACCCTCTACTATGCATTGGTAGTCATATGTTTCACCGACAATCTTCATTTTTATAATTCAAACTCCACAAAGTATTGTGGGTATTGCCTACTCTATCGAGTTCATACTTAGAAATGACCAGCGTTTCTCTGTTGTTATAGTAAATGAACTTAGGCTATTTTTTAGAAAAATGACTCAATAAAATAATAATAACAATAACATCAAGTGCAAGTACATCTAGAAAGTGATGTCCGGCATCGAGGATGAAGGAAACACTCTTGGTTTCTATGGAGCTGGACATTAAACAAAAGCAGTTACAAAATCTTAGAAGCCAAATTTCTGACACAAAGATTGTCATTTCACTGCTTTTTAAAATTTAATGAAATTTTACTTGTGTCTATGCTTGTATTCATTTATTTATATATTTGTTTTGACACTGGATCTTGGTTTTCTGGGTTATTCTTAAACATGTTAACAATACCAACATGCGAGCTTCTAGTTCAATACTTAAGTGAATTCAAAATATCCTTTTGAAGAAACTTTGGGAAATAATATGAATATGTTGTACTTTTGTGTGTCCATATATATTTATATACATATACACATATGTAGAAATCAGACATTTAAATTTTTCAAATAATGAGATTTTGAAATAATCATGCAAAAGTTATAAAATATTTCAACAATTTTTATTAGATTTATATGTGTTATCATGGTTCAGTTAGTTATATGGCCTCATCAAGTGTTTTGCTTAAAATGATTGTGTAGTTTAAAAGTAATTGCAAGTTTGAGGGAATTTTAAAACAATTTAAGTAAATCTTAAAGGAAAATAGTTAAAAGATGAAAGTTAAGAATAAAATAAGGTGACTCCAAAGTATTACATGACAGGTACCACAAAGATAACATAATTTTCATAGCTTATCATTATGATACAATATGATGGAGGATATTTGATATTAAAAAGGAAAAATATCATATATATGTATATTTGACTTGATTTTCAAATTAGTAGTTATTTTTACTCATTAACTTTATATAATTTGAAATACACTAGAATTTGTAGCTACTAAGTTTAAACCTGCTAGTTGAAGGACTAATTCAAATCCCTGTAAAAATATCCAAATATTCTTCCACAATATTTAATTCAACATGGGCAACATATACTTAATGCCCTTTTCATTATTGAAAAGCATCATACTAAGCATAATAAAAGTTACTTTCTCTAAATCTCTGGTCCTTTTTGGAATTCATTTTTTTTTTTTTGTTTTGTTTTTTTGTTTTTGTTTTTGGAGACAGGGTCTCGCTTTGTGGTTCAGGCTGGCCCTGAGCTCAGCCTCAAACTCACATCACAATCCTCCTGCCTCTGCCTCCCGAGTGCTGGGATTACAGGCGTGAGCCACCACGCCCGGCACTGTGGTATGTGGTACTGGTTGCTGCTGGGCGTGAGTTTCCACACACAGTATTGTTATGTGGTTACCGGGGAATCAAACCCGGGTCCTTGCGCTTGCGAGACAGGCGCTGGAACCACTGAGCTAACTCCCCGGCCCTTGGAATTCATTTGTAACTGATGATGTAAATTTATCCTGATATTTCTGCGCATCACTACTCGCACTTTTAAATAACATCACAGTCATACACTTTGGGCATGAGCCACCCCCACATGCATTCTCATACTGTAAGTTTTATAGCCTTAGATTTGCCTGTGCTTGGCCATATGTCCTCTCTCAATTAAATGGTGTAACTGTTGTCTCCTTTCTCCACCAGTCCCATTCAATTGTTCATACTCTCTGCTGAGTAGGTTTCTTAGTTTAAAAAAAAGAGAAACTCATTCTGACTAAAGAAGAAAGAATTTTATTAAACAGTACAGATAACTTGCAGGATCTTTAATGGGGCTAAAACAATAGTCAGAACTACACCAAGTACTAGGGCACAGAAGGAGCTACTTTGGCTGTAATTACTCTAGTAACTTGCTCCAGAATCATGTCGCCTATGAGCTAATCCAAACAACAAATTACTCTGCTTTCCTCATAACCAACTCAATTCTGTGCAGCCTCCTGTTAGTGCACTGATTAGAGAAACTTAAATTCCATCTGGTACTTATGCTGCATTGAGTCTGGGAAATGCAGTTTTTAAGTTTCCAGCCATTGCAGTAGAAAAGGTGTTAGTTGTAAAGAATGTAGAACAAATAAATCCACAGTATCTATCACATATTGTATCCAGTCTCATGTTTATAAAATGTTATCTCACCATTAAGCCACTATTCTGCCAAACATCTTAATTAACCATTGATCAAAGGCTAAAATCCAAACTTCTTTATTCATATTTCTTCGTATTTTTTTAAATTTAGATTTTGCTTAATGCTGCTCTAGGCTATTGTTCTAGGAAATAAAATATGGTTCTTAGCTTTTGAAAGGGTATGTAAAATAAATACAAGGCAAAGTGATATAGGATAATAAACTGATATATAGACAGATCACTAAGACATGAAAAAAGTAAAGCAAATCTGAGGAAGATAGAGGTGAGGAAAGAATTCAGAAAGTCAATGACATTTCAGAGAGTTTTGGAAGCTACATCATACTTGTATGGTTGCCTGTTTACTATAAAATTACATATAGAGAAAGTATGCATAGATGGAGCAGGATAAGCAGACTTGAAATACACACACAGATATATGTATATGTTTATCCATACTCTGAATAAGTTTATCCATACTCTGACTGATAGACATTTGGGCTTGAATTTAACTATTATAAACTGAGCTTCTAAAATTAAGTTTGTTGCTGTGATAACAAATGTAGTGGTAAGATTCTTTTAATCCTCTCATGAATATACCTAGCAGGGAAATGGCAGGGCTAAATGGGACCTCTAATCCTATTTTTTAAAATTCAATCTTTATTGGTTCATTAGGAATACACATTATTATTGCATTCAACAGTAAGAGCTTGTACCAGAATATGACACAACTTGATTCTCATTTTTTCCCTTTCCCCTCTGCCCTGCAACTTCCCACCCCTATATACATAATCTTTGTTTCCTTTTTTCTTTATTATTACTACATTCATTTCCCCCTCATTATTTACCCTTATACTCTCTTCCCTTTTAAATATTTTCTATTTCACAATATCAACTATACATACTATATTAACAACTTCATTTTCTCATACCAGAAAAAAGATATGATATTTACACATCTGTGACCTGTTTATAAGGACATCCTCAAGGTACACCCGTTTGAGTGTGAATAACTCAATCTTACCATTTTTAATGGCAGAGTAATACTCAATTCTATAAAAGAACCACATTTTAAAAATTGAAATCCTTATTGATACATTACACATACATAGCATGATTTTACTTCACAATGAGAATTTGTATCAGTATATGACACAACTTAATTCTCATTTTTCCCGTAGCCCTACCTATCCTACCGCCCCCTATATACATAAACTTTGTTTCCTTTCTTTTTTGTTATAATCTCATTATTTTTCCCCTTCACCCTATTTCACTTTGAGTATTTCTATTTCACAATATATATCACACAATTCTAGAACTCATTTACATCTTTATTTTCTCATACCAGAGAAAAGATGCAATATTTATCTATCTGTGACCTATTTATTTCACTTATGAGGATATGCTCAAGGTATGTCCATTTAAGTAGAAATGATTCAAACTTATCATTTTTATGGCAGAGTAATACTCCATAGTGTAGAAGAACCACAGCTTTCTTATTCAGTCTCCAGTTGATGGACATTTGGTTTTTTCCCAAGATTAAGCAATCACAAACTGAGCTGAACTATCTACAGCCATACTACCTTGAACATGCCAGACTTTGTCTAACCCTAGTTTTTAAAGGAATCTCCACACAGATCTCATAATGATTGTACACTAAGTACTAGGGCAAGTAAGTCTACATTCCCTCCAACAATGGAAAAGTGTTCTTTTCTCTTCCCATCCTCACTAGCATTTGTTGTTGGTTGATTTTGTGACAGCAGCCATTCTTCTTGTGGAGTGAGGTGAAATCTCAGTGTCATTTTCATCTGCATTTCTTGAATGACTGTGAGTGGTGAATAAGTTGAGGAATAATCAGCACTTTAAATGACTACTAATTTTAATGTATAAACTGACATGATGAACAGATACCATATAGACAACTTTATCTATTCTACTGAAGGACTTAGAGTGTATCTTGTGAAGGATCTGAATATATTGAATAATTTTAATCAATAGACAATATGTTTTTCCTGAAGGAAAAATGGGACACTGTTGGGAAACCAATGAGACCAAGTCCATTTGAAATATTTGAAGCAAGTGCACTAGAGTTAGATCCAAACTTGGAGGTGGATTTGAGGACCGATCAGGCTCACACTCTGTTGATGTGTGAAGACGTATCACAATTTCCCTTACAGATCATCAGAGAATTGACTTATCCACCAAATGACTTCCGTAACCTGACCTCAGTGATTTGGAATCAATCACCTTTGCAGCACCAAACTTTGATCTCATGCCTTTGTATGGACTGTTTTCTACACCTCAAAGAGCGGCAGTATTGTCTGATCACTCTCACATTTAACAAGATGCGGTCACACAAGACCGGTTTATAAATCTGCTTTCCCAGTCCGAAGAAGTGTTGGACAGTCTTGCTGTACTGTGGGAAGAATTCCGCCTTTGTTCCTACATAAATATACAGATTTTACGACAATCTCTGAAAATATTCATTTGTATGAGATCTTTTTGACTATGAAGCTCTAATGTGTGGAGAGGCTTCCCCTTAATTTGTGGAATATAACACACTATTGAAAAATGTAGAAAAGTCATAGGGATAAATGTAAATAGTAAGCACGTTTCTAGTTGATAAAGAGAAGCCTAAGAAAATCATTAAGATTTTGAAATATTTCCAACCTTCCTGGTCTTGTTTTATACTTTGTCATACATCCATCTACAGAACATTGATGTGTAGGATATAAAAAAGATTCATGTAATTTCCAACCAATAGATGTAAAAATAGTCACAGTTTAATCACAGTTAATTATCAAAGTGAAATCAACATTTTATTTTGGTCTTTGGCCAAATTTGACTAGTTTTGTTGTCTAAATATGATTTTCTTTTACTTTCAACAGAATAATGCCTGGTGCAGGTGCAGGTCACTTTTAACTGGTGCAATTTTCTCTTAATCAGTTTTGTTGTCCACAGCTTCATTTTTCCTTAATCAGTTCAAGCATTCCACATTGTCAGCATAAACTCAAAATTATAATGTCCAAGGCTGTTTTCTAGCCTGGCCACACCAGCTGATTCTTTTCATATTGCAACTTTCTTCACCAAATGCTTCTTTTTCTATCTATTCAAGTCAGGGTTCTATTTCCTCTATCATGACTTTTCAGAATTATGTTTTTATTTTAATATACATCAACAAGAGTGCTCCACATTAATCTTATTTTTGAATTATATTTCACATAATATGTGACGAAAATCCATTTTATAAAACATTGCTTTCTCATACATTATAATTTTTAATTAAATTAAAGATATTTTGTACCAGTCTTTCTTGTTAACATTTTCATTTCAAGATAACAATTAGAATTGTGGCTGTTGTTGCAAAAGTACAACAAGAACATCCTGACTCCTTGTCACTAGAGAAATATTTTTTAAAAACCCACTTTGCCTGTGCTTTGTGGTCATGAAGACCAAATGTGTGGTATTCAACCATTTGACAAAAACCAGCATATAACTCTGATATGTGCACATCAGGGTTTGTAACCAAAAACATACTATGCACTAACGATGGCCTCTTTAACAAATGGTACTAGGAAATAATGGCTACTTGCTTGAAGATTGAATCTAGATCCATATTTTCATCACATATTAAACTAAAATCAAAAGGATCTAAAATCTAAATGTTAAAACAAATATAATGAGCTGAAAGATAAAATAGATGAAATTCCCGAAACTATTCATATAGACAAGGATTTTTGAACAGAATCTTGGTTGCACAGGAAATAGTACCTAGAGTCAAGAAAAGGAAGCATATCAAATCTAAAAGCCCACTGTGGTACACACGGACAGGACTGAGAATTTAGCTCAGTAGTGCCACCACCTGACTTGCAAGTGAAGGTTGAGTTTGATACCCAATACCTCAAAATAAATAAATAAATAAATACCTTAAAAATGAACAAATACAAAAAGCAAAGATCCATAAAGTGAAGAGACAACATACAGAAAGGAAAAATATTACCAGCGATTCATTCGAACTAATATCTAGAATATATAAAAATCTCAAAAAACTAAGCTCCCTGAAAGAAGACCCAATTAAAAAATGGTCAAGTAAAATTCATATGCATTTCTCAGTAGACATAGTATGTCGAATAAACTCCTATTGGAGGCTGCGGAAAAGAAGGAACCCTTCTGCACTGTTGGTGGGACTGTAGACTCGTACAACCCCTGTAGAGATCAGTTTGGAGAATCCTCAAAAAGCTAGGATTGATGGTCCCATTTGACCCAGCCATTGCCCTGCTAGGTATACACACAAGAATTAAAAGACTCATATCACAGTGACATATGTGCACCCATGTTTATAGCAGCCCAATTTGTGATTGCTACATCTTAGAAATAACCCAAATGTACATCAACTGGAGACTGGATAAAAAAGCTGTGGTTCTTCTACAGAATGGAGTATTACTCTGCCATAAAAATGATAAGTTTGAATCATTTCTACTTAAATGGACATATCTTGAAGATATCCTCATAAGTGAAATAAATAGGGCACAGATAGGTACATATCGCATCTTTTCTCTGGTATGAGAAAATAAAGATGTACATGAGTCCTAGCATTGTATGTTGTATATTGTGAAATAGAAAATGCTCAATGTAAAATAGGGTGAAGGGGGAAAATGTTGAGACTGTAACAAAAAAGTAAGGAAACAAATTTTATGTATATGGGGGGGTGGTAGGGTGGGTAGGGCTATGGGAAAAAATGAGGATTAAGTTGTGTCTTATACTGGTACAAATCCCCATTATGGAGTGCAGTCATGATGTGTATATTTAATGTACCAATAAAGATTAAAAAAAAAAAACTCCTATTGAAGTGTTCATTATTTCTTGTCATCAGACAAAAAAGCAAATCAACACTGAGATGGCATGTACCCCAGAAAGAATGGCTGTCACCGAGGAACTCAATCATAATAATTGCTGGGGAAGATGGAGGGGAAAATATTACATTGCATGATTACTTTTACACTCTGGGTGGAAATGCAAAGTAGTACAACCACTATAGAAATAAAGATGAAAATCCCTCAAACATTAAATGGAGGAATTTCACTGGACCCAGAAATTTCCATTCTAGATATCTTTTTCTCCCCAGATTTAAAGTCAGTACATAACAGTCATACAGACATACCCAAGGTTATATCAACACAGTTCATAATAGTTAAATTTTGCAAGTTGTCTACATGTCCACCAAAAGAATAGTGGATAAAGAAAATGAAGTATGTGCAAATAGTGATATATCCATAGTGAAGGGTAAACTTCAGCCCATTGTAAGAAAATGGGTGCATTTTGAGACCACATTGAAAGAAATAATTCAGACACACTAGCTCAAAAATCACATAAATTCTCTTACATATGAAATCTAATCATAAATAAAGTGCAAAATAAAGACTAAATAATAGGAAGCAAATAGTTCTTTCTCAAATTACAAGGAGATCAAGAGATAGTTGAAGAGAGAAAGGGGAACAGACATGAAAATTATTTGAAATATATTATGTACATGCACCAACTTCTCACAAGGAGTATTATATTTATTTACTTCCTACAAGGAATAAAAACACCCTAACATATTAGAAGATTAACCTAATATTTTGAAAATGCAAAAAAAAAAAAACAAAACTGAAGTATAGAGTATAAGTATAAAGCTAAACTAGAGTATAGCTTAAAATTATAGAATGTGAATATGAATAGAAAAATCTACCAAATACAATTTTATTTTATGAAAAAAAATCTAGTTACCTCAAGTAGCTTTTATAAGTAAATTAAACTATCATATGCTTAACATACATTTTTGTATAAAATGACTTCTGCACATTTGCACCATAGGAATGTTAGAGAACAAGATTGAATAAAGCATAGATTAATGCATGTCTATGTGGTTGTATTTTTACAAATTTTGTTGCTATCATATATATGTAAATTGCATGGCATGGTGAGAAAGAGCAGATGAGACTGAGTATTTATTGAGAATCTATTATGTACAAGGTACAATGCAAAATCCTTTTTCCAGGGTAATTAATTAAATTGTCTCCCCCCAGCCTGACAATAATTTCTATATATTCCTGTGAGAGTGGCAGCTCTTTGTAGTGTAGAAAATTTTCTCTAGTGGTGAGTGTCATGAACTCCATTCATCATGAAACTGAACTCCTTCTCTGGAAAGAGTGTGATTTAATATTAATGAATGAAAATGTGTCTTCTTTGATGGGTGATTTTGAAAGAAAAGACAATGGGGGAGAATCACAGTTAGTTTCATAAGTACCAGGAAACATGCAAAATTATAAAAAGAAATTACTTTTCTTCACATTAGAATGATTGCTTCATGTCACTGGTCTTGGCTCTGATCTTAAAAAATAGAACATATTGTGTTAAATGTTTGGATAATTAATGGACACCAATGAATGGAACTATAGTGATCTAGTCTGGCAATATTCTGCCATATTGTAACCAATGATTTTATTTATTTAAATCCTAAACATTTACCTGTTCATGAATTAGATGTCTATAAATAATTAAATTGTTTATGAAAAATAGTGAAAACAATATATTATAAAATTTTCATATAATGATAAAAAGAGGTCATGTATATCTGCCTTTTATTTCTTGAAAACATTCTTTTACCTTTTATTAAATTGTTAAATTTTCACATATTCTCCAGGAAGAGTGAACTGGGTGAAAGAAAATTAAAATTAACAACATTAACACTGAGGTTCCCTGCACACTTTCTATTATTTTCTAATCTATTTATGAAAACAGAAAACACATGTATGTATCTAGAAGTCTATTCCATTGCTTCAATGAGGTTGTACTTTATTATTATTTGGATAACTGCACACTCCTATAATTCTATAGGCAAATCCCTTTTGTTCATAGCATTCTCACTAGAACATACAAAATTCTTGGTCACCTTTGCAGAAAAAAATTCTTATATTTGCACATTATGCATCTTATTGATGCTCAAATTTTGAATCATACCGCACAAACTTATTGAAATTTTACTTTAATAATTAAAACATGATGTGTCCTTGTGGTTATGAGATTATCTATGCTAATTAATTATTGAAAAATGACTAATTGCTCTGTGTGAAAGAGATTTGTATGAAATAGTGCAGCTAATTTTAAAATTTTATTAGTTGGAGGATTCAAAAAAGGTATGTCTTGTTAATTATATTATTCTAGAATATAAAAAATAACTACATTAATGTCTATTGCTACATTAAAAATAACATAAGAATAACACAGTTCTATGAAAAACCAAGTAAATATACAGATTACATTCAGTGCTCAATGTATTAAAAATTAAACTCAAACTGTCTACTACTTTGAATTCTTACTTAGAAACTCCAATGATTTGTTTCCAATTTTGTCATGGATTTGTCAGAACTCAGCCAGCAATGAAGTCAGTATGTTGAAATAATAGCTATATTTCTGTGTTTATTATAATACCATCCACCACTGCCAACATATGGTATTGAGAAAATGAGAAATGTATAAAGAAAATCTGGTGTAAATACATAATGAAATACTAGTCAGCCATTTAAAAGGAAGAATTCTGTCATTTGAGCAACCTGAATTAACCTGGAAACGTTATGTTAAATGAAGTGTGCAAGATATAGAAAGACACATACTATATGGTCTTACAGGTAAGTGGAACTTACAGGTCTCATTATGTTTGAGGGCTATCAGCTGTGAGCCAACCCCACCCACAACAAGGGTGGAACTTTGGGCACATAGTCTTTTCCATCTTCAAGCAACACATATAGTATTTTACCCACTTTGTGCTTCAAATCTATAGCATCCTCTTTGATCTCCAGCTGAAGAATCCCTTTTGCTTGTAAAGAATTTGTGAAATTATATCCAACTCATCTAGTTTGATCCTGATCATAATGTCCCCAGTATCCTATAACTTACTGTCACAGCAGTAATGAGTTTCATCTTCTCTCCATTGCCAGATATAATGAAGGTTGGAAATTTTGCAGGATAGTTTTTAAAATGTTACCCACCCCAGTTACCTTAGAATATCTCAAGAACTATGATGTTTTAAAGGTAAGGCATTCATGTGTTTCATTAATAAATTGTATCAGTCTCAACTATGTTAACTATATTCCTTGAAAAGCTTTTGATGTAGGATGTCTCAGTGTGTGCTGCATTTATAGCACAAAGAGTGTGACTTCGACAAACTGTGTTTACCTCAAAGACAATCTTCATGGAAGAATATGGAGAAACAGTTAAGAAGTGAGTATAAAAACACTAGCATAATCAGAAGACATCTTATGACTGCACATCTGGTAATAAACATGTCTTGCATCTGACTGTTCTACAGTTTCCCATATATCCACAGACATTTGTCTTCATCAAAAGAAATTGTTTCTATTACTGATTGGCCGTGATGTACTCCGAGAGAGGCAATTCTGGCTGAGACAACAAAGAAATAAAAAGAAGTAAGATCCCTTGTATTTCATGAATATTAGTTTAAGAACATAAGGAATTCAGAAAACTGAGATGGAATTGGACAATAGAAGGGCTGGCAACACTTATTCATATCCCAAGGGGAGTTTTATAATGGTGTGATTTAGGAAGCAGATGATGAGCAATATCCTGGGCAACTTTAAAAATATGCATTTTATTCTCTCCGTTTATATTCATGTAGATAGATGGAATATAGAATTATAAGAAGGTTATGATGATATTTTAAAACTATGGAATTGTCCTAATCTAATCACTGGCATTTGGTCTTAAGTGAAAATTTTGTTGTGGTGGAAAGAATTAAGTGGAAGTTTCACAAGTGAAACAAGTTTTGTGCATCTCTTTGATGCAGAGGAAGTGGGTGTGTATTTACACTTTTGCACTTCTTTAATATGCACAGAAGTGGAACAGTCATGAGGGACATCAGCTAGATTATTGTTACCTCCGTAGTGGTGCTCACATGCTTGCAAGAAAACTTATTTATGAAACAGCCCACAATTTTATAAGTTGTGATTTTTATTTACAGTTTTCTTGGTATGTGGATTTAATTTTCTCTTTACAATAAAGTTTGTTACTGATGAATTAATATGGTAAAATAACTATAAATATGGAGGGAGCATTAATGTATACCAACAAGGAAGGAAAGACTTGGAAAAATAATGGCTTGTGGTATTCATGCATTTGCAAGCTTCAGAAAGAGTTAAGGTTATAATAGATTCCTGGGGTGATGCTGTATACACAGGATTGGTAAATCTAAAGTGGCAGGTAACAAAGTGGGAAGAATTCCCCGGTGACCTAGGACAATTTCCCAGAGCACCAGGGAGCCGGATAACGGCAGCATTATTGCTCACAGACTGGGACCTTCATTTCACCCCTGTTGATCTCATGCTCTTGCTTTATCTTAAATTGGAAAGATGGGCAGTGACACTGACTATGGGGGAAATAAGCGATATTCATGCCTAACTACTTTTTTACATGATTTTTAAAAAATAAAAGCAAAACAAGAAGATATAGGTAGGAATACTCCCAAGAATTCTTAACCTTTACTGGATATTTTGGTATAAATAAGACTAAGATAATTATTTAAGGGAGAAATCAAACATTTCTAGTCCTACAATGTATAGTCATCTATGTACAGAAGCAACCCCATAGAATATTTCTTTTGCATTTCTCATAAGAGCATGACTTTATTCAGCATAAATGAACATGACAGGTTTCACAGAGAAGGCAGGAATAAAACTGGGCCTTGAGGACAAGTCATACATTTATTAAAAGTAAAATTCACAGAAATGGAGCACTCAATAAAATAACAACCTCCCAGAGAGCTTTACATTAAAGAATGTATTGTTTCTTTTGAATGTACAAAATTGATTGTTTACATATATTAACATTTACTCCCACAGAGCCTCAGAACACAGGAATAAGATGTCAAGATTTGGGAACTTTGGGGCTGGGGATTTAGCTCAGTGGTTCCAGTGCCTGTCTTTGCAAGCACAAGGACCTGGGTTCGATCCCCAGTTAACCACATACCATACTGGGTGTGAGACTCACGCCCAGCAGCAACCAGGACTACCTACTACAGTGCAGGGCGTGGTGGCTCATGCCTGTAATCCCAG
>PVIR01003350.1:0-89814 GCA_004026965.1 Petromus typicus | reverse complement strand
ACAGGGGTTGTACGAGTCTACACTCCCACCAATGGTGAAGAAGAATTCCTTTTTCTCCACAGCCTCACCAAGATTTGTTGCTGGCTAATTCTGAGATAGCAGCCATTCTTTGCAGAGTGGGATGGAATCTCAATGTTTTTCTCATCTGCATCTCTCAAATGACAAATGATGTTGAGCATTTCTTCATGTGCTTTCTCAGCTGCTTTTACTTTTTCCTCTGAAAAGTGTCTGTTCATTTCAGATGCCCATTTTTGATTTGGGCCTTTAACTTGTTGTGGGCTGATTTTTTTTTAAGCTCCTCATATAGTCTAGATAATAGCCCTTTGTCTGAGAAACTGCTGGTAAATATTCTTTCCCATATTGTTTGTTGCCTTTTCATTTGGTTGGTGGTTTCTTTTGCTGTGCAGAAGCTTTTTAATAGGATGAGATTCCATTTGTTGATTTCTTCTGCCAGTAGATAATGGACCATACAAAATATCTGAATAAAAATTCATAGGTAAATGTGTGCCAAATGCAATTTATAGTGTATTTAAATTTAACTTTCTGAGAGAAGTAAAAAGAAAAATTTTTTAAATAATGATAAAAATGAATTAATTATAAAATCAATCAAAGTATTATTTTGAGGAAAAAATTAAACAGAACTGAAAGTAGGTAAATACAACACAAGTCCTGGAATGAAATAATGGTTAATAACATTAAGAACAGAGTATTTAAGACAGATATTTGAAATATTTCAACAAATATTATTTTAAAAATTGATTTTTTTTTAACTTTCAAAACTGCTTGGTAGAAAATGAACTTTTACTTTGCAAAGTCTCTTTTTTCAACGAAAATACATTTTTATGACCTAGAACCTAGAAAATGCAAGCATGAAATTTTTTATTAGCTTTATTACTATTGACAAAAAATACACTAAAAATTGTGAAAATAAAAGCATCCTGTGTTTAAAGTCTTTGATACCTCAATGCCCATAGGAATGTTAAATAAATAGGTCCATGTTGCTAGCATTCAAAGACTATAACTTAGATGATATTTTCAGCAATTACAAATCCAGGATCACATAAACATAAGTCTGCTTTTTTCCTCATCTCAGTGATGTCCTGGAATGGAATAAACAAAGACTTTAATGAGAACTTCAGTAGGGAAATATCAGAGTTTCGAGAAAACTGGAATTGAGTAAGAAGCATTGCTGTGTTTTATGAATCTGTTCTCAGGTAGTTCTTGGTCTTTTTTGTCAAACAAGAGTTGAATGAAACAACCTTAAAAAAAAAAAAAAAGAAAAAAGAAAAAACGGTGTCAGTTTATTGAATGGTAAGGGGTGAAAGGATAAGGGAGAAACTGACTCTGCAGAGAAAACTGATGCTCCCAAAAAAGAGGAAGGAAGAAAAGAGCAAAAGCAAGAGAGCACTCTTGTCTAGCAGACATGGAGTGGGCTGCTGTAAGGAGTCATCAGACCTGGCTGGTCATGGTCCGGTCTCTTATTAAGTCCACATTTCATGGGAAGCCAGAAGTTGTACATACTGGGTGCTGAGAATTATTCGCATTGTCCTGGAGCCCTGTAATTAACAAGCCCTGCTTATTTCCCTGGCTAACTGTGCTACTTTCCTCAGATCCAAACCTACTTGATAGCTGCTCAAGGAAAATCAAAATTGTATCCTTTTTCAGGATCTGTCATACAGAAAGGATAATGAAACATAGCACAGAAATAAATAATGAGCAACATAAAGAAAATATATATGACATGATCTTCGAAAGTGGGCTTCAAAAACAAAATTATGATTTGTTTTACAGGACACTGATTTGAGTTGACTTTGGAAACTTGCATTAATTAGGTAGAAAATAATCAAAGAAAGCTAAAAATAACATTTTCAATGTTAGATCTAGGAACATTCATTCTCATACTTAGTAAGATAAGAACCAAAAGTTCATTTATTAAATAATAGAGCCAAATGCAACTGTGCACAGCTGTAATCCCAGCTATTGTGGAGAATGAGGCAGGAAGATGGTGAGGTTTAGGCCAATTGAACAATTTAATGAGTGCTTGTTTCAAATTAAAAAGAGGTGAGGATATGTTAGAGTGTCCTGGGATGAATCTTTAAAGAAAAAACAGAACAGTAGAAAATAGAACATCTGTAGATTGAAGGAGGATAGAGAGCATTGTCAGGAAATGTAGCACAGTGTTGTAGGTTATGTAAGTACCAGGAGACAAGGGAGCGAATGAAATAGTTGTTTCTTAATGTAAACAAATGGCTCCACAAGTCGGTCTATATCCCATAGAACCAAACATACTTAGAAATAACTCATTACTCTCTCTGACGATTTCTCACTTTCTGTTCAATCATCTTTGCTTTTTTTCATCCAGGCTCCTCCTTTAACCCAAGGTCGGTTTCTTTGCTCAAAAATAATTTGATACGCAGAAACATGAAAATACTCACTTGCTGATATTGAACAAGCCAGAGTTTGAATGACAGATTTATTTGCTCAGTGCTTTTGCACAGTGTTTAATATCTTTCAGGATCAGTTTCCACAATAGTACTTTTTAAATTAAAAGATACAATTTAAATTTTGTTGTATAGTTTATATTGGATAAAGCCTCCAAAAAAATAATAATAAAAATAATCCTGGGCCATCTAGGAGAGCTTAATGCTTGTCAGCTACAATTAACTATATTTTATTTTGAAGTCAAGGAAGAAACTTCTAAACTTTCTATCATTAAAATATATGAGTAATTAAAAATTCCTAAGCCTGAGGCTAAAAATGGTGGTTAAGCACAATTTGCTCTTAATAGAGCAGAGTCTTTGAAAGGAGCCAGGCCAGGGTTTTGTTTTGAGTCTTGGCTCTGTAATTCACTGGACTGAGAGCTATCAGCTAAGCTTTCAAGCTTTATTTCCTCATGTTTAGAAGGATCACAGTAGTATTTACTTCATTCCATTGTTACAAAAATTAAATGAGCCAATGATCAAAAGTCAACTGGTATATACTTAGCTGTCGGTGTATCTTAATCCTTTCATTGTTGTCATTTTGTTTTGTTACTGCTGCGATAATGCTAACCATATATCACAATTTCAAGTGAAATTGATTCATGGATTGGCGTGAACATGAGGAAAAGAGCATTTATCTTTTCGTAGAATATCTCAGCTGTATTTCTTTAAATGGAAGGCACCTGAACTTAGTCAGGGAGACTACTATTAGGCCCATGCCTTACTTTGTACATTTATAAAGGAAAGAGTTGTTCTGGAAGAGTCTAATATATTTCCTATGAGAAGACAGACTAAACAAAGGAAGAGCTAGAAAATAATTTATTTTGTCCTATTTTGTAAGTGATCGTATTTCTCTGGGTTTTGTTTTTTTGTTTGTTTGTTTGTTTGTTTGTTAATTCAAAGACATGAATCAAGCTGTGTAACTATTGAAAAATACGAAAATCTGAAAGAATTTAATGCTTTAAAATTACATACACACATATGATGCTTTAAAAACACCTACACACATATGATGGTGGCATATATTCAAATTCTGAGTAATGAATATAAGTTTCTGAAAGTCCACACAAGTGAAAACATATTTGGAGGTAATGGAAACACAAAGACAAAAAAAAACTAAACAAATCTGGAGAACAGAGGTAAAATGATGGCTTGAAAAAATCGACAAATATGGAGAAAAGGTGCTTTATTTAAATTAACTATCAAATATATATTTAAAGCCAATTTTCTCAACAATGCATGCCTTTTTAAACAATCTGGATTAAACACAAGCTTTGGTAAACACAGGAACACATAAAAGGATAATGTGAAATAGTACTTTCCAATAATTCCCCTGGTGAATCAGTTTGTCTTACTTGGAATATTTTTATTTTAAATGAATTGAAAAATTGAATACTACATCTTTATCATATCTGAATACTATGATCCACCATATGGCCTGCTTAAGATAGTTGGGGGCCGGGGATTTAGTTCAGTGGTTCCGGTGCCTGTCTTGCAAGTGCAAAGGCCTGGGTTCGATCCCCTGGTAACCATATACCATACTGGGTATGGAGACTCACGCTCAGCAGCGATTAGCACCACATACCACAGCTCCAGGCGTGGTGGCTCATGCGAGACCCTGTCTCAGAAAAAAAAAAAAAAAAAAAAAAAGGAAAAGATAGTTGAGAATGTGTATTATGCAATTATTTTAAAGATTATTCTATTAATGTCAATTAATTCAATCAAGTTGATATCATTCAAATAATTTATATCCTCATTAGCTTTTTTTTTTTTTTTTTTTTTTGAGACCGGGTCTCACTTTTTGTAGTTCTGGCTGGCCCTGAGTTTAGCCTTGAACTCATAGCAATTTTCCAGCCTCTGCCTCCCAAGTGCTGGGATTACAAGGATGAGCCACCATACCCTGCTGGTGGGCATGAGTCTCCACGACCAGCATTGTTGTAGGTGGTTACCTGGATCAAATTCAGAGCCTCGTACTTACAAGACAGGCACGGGAACCACTGAGCTAAATCCCCAGCCCCCATCTTTTACTTTTAATCTGTGACTTTATGTTTTCCTCTAAACAGCGTATAGTTGCTCTTGTACCTTTATTTATTTTGACAATCTGATTTATTTAGAAGCTATTCCTTTTATGTTTAATGTAATCATTATTATGAAATAATTTAGCTTTATTTGTGTGTTTATTTTTTATTTAATCTCTGTGTTCCTTATTCTTTTTTTTTTTAGCTTTCCTCTTTTTATAAATTGATCTTTTTTTACTTTATTGCTTCATTTGATCTTTTGTATTGATATACTCCCAAAAGTTCTTTTGGGAGCCAGGGATTTAGCTCAGTGGTCCCGACATCTGCCTGGCCAGCAAAAAGTTCCCAGTTTGATCCCCAGTAACCACTTATCATAGTGCTGGGCATGGTAGTTCATACCTGTGATCCCAGTACTCAGGAGTCAGAGGCAGGAGGATTGCTGTGAGTTTGAGGCTGGCTTGGGCTATATAGTGAGTTTAGAGCCAGCCTGTACAACAAAGATCGTATCTCAAAAAAAAGAAAGAAAGAAAGAAAAATTCTCTTGGAATTTATCCATGGAAATTAAAATATCTATCTCTCAGTTGTCACAGTTTATTCACAAATATCCACACTTTAACTATAAGCTCTCATATAAATACTCCACACATGTTATGAAGACCTTCCAGGGTTGTAACTTCATTGACACCATTCATGTCCTTTATCTTCATATCAATCTACATGGATTTTATTCCCAAGTACTTACATGAATCAGAAATAAATTTCTATTTTGTTTAAGACCATCAAATATTTTTAATTCTATTTTTTATTATCATCCACTTATAGATTGGTAATAAAATACAACAGTCAAATATAACATGACTGTGACAAAACTTAACTCTCCGTCTCTATGTCCCTTACCTAATATGTTCCCTGAATTTATTTTCCTTCATAGCTTTTATCACTTCCTAATATTACAAAACTCTATGATTTCACTGTACCACTGTGCCCACTACAGTGGAAAAGCAGGGCGGCGGCATGACTTGTGTGCCAAGAATTGATGAGCACCTGCAGCTGTTCTGATGTGTGTGCTGTGTTGTCTGGTGTGCACAAGTGAGATGTGGTGTGGATACTAGAAGTAATTCAAGAATGATCACAAGGAAAAGATGCTTCATCCACTCAGAAGAGGATGATTCCTTACAGATAAAGTTTCACTCACAGCATAGAGAAAAATTTCCAAGCCATGAAAAATAGTTGCAAATGAGTTAGCAAGATCCAAAAGCCAAGGTAGTTATGATGAAGTTGGCCATATATGTATGTATATGTATATATATATATATGGAGAGAGAGTTTTATATATATTCTCAAAAACTAAGAAAGTTAGTGTATACATAGTATATACTATGTATACACTAACTTTCTCAAAAACTCAATTCAAATATCTGCAAATCTCTTATATAGCCTTCTGAAGTAGAACTTAAAATTTTTGTTGATGATGAGATTATAACCTTTATCTATAGTCCATGGAGAACACAGAAGGTTACAAAACTGCAGACATAGGATGGAATTTCCCACCATCTGTACAACACAGACTTTTTTAGATGTGCCTTTTTAAAATTTTCTTACACTGGTATGAATTTTAGAAAACAGTAAAGGTGGAACTCCATGTATAATGCAGAAACCCTTCAAACACAATATAGCATGGGCTCATGAACTTGCTAAACAATTCTTCAGCCTGCTGCTACCTATCCTGACTCCCCCAAGATGGCCTATTAGACTTTTAGAAAGCAATGACGCTTTCATAACTCATCTGTCATGAACTAGTCATCAAAATTAATCAGTGTATTCTCAGTTTACATATACCAGGTAGGCTAGAAACAGTATCAATTATCATTAACTTTTTCAGTGTTTCAGAGGTCTTAGCTATCACACATATTTGTGCTTAAATTGAATTAGTTTGAAAGATGAACAGCTCAGATTAACAATAATCTCAACTCACTTAAAAGTATTATTTTTTCTTCTACCACTATTATATTTATGATCAATTTTTCCAAAGGTGTATACAAATTTTAATGTATTAAATTATTAAATAAATTACTTTCCTAATGTACTTTCAAAAATAATATAAAATTTCATATTTTAATGGCATGATTATTTGACCAAATATGATAACAAGAAATATTACACACATACAAGAGTGCTATAATTTATTGGAACAATTTTATTGTAATCTAGTGCAGGACTTCAATCTACTACATAGAATGTTAAGTAAAAGATGGAACAGAAGTCCCTTCAAGGGACAAGATGCCTTGCCAAAGAGTATCATTGGATCTGTAATGATAATACCAGACATCTTACATAATCACCTGGTATTCTGACAAGTGTTTCTCAAAATAAAAGAAGACAATGCTACCGCAGACACCTCATTGCAAGTAAAACAGAGATACAGTCACCAAAATTATTTAGAGGCTACTTCTACTTTGAATGTATGTGTACATCTTCCAATTTTTTTTTCTATTCAAATGAATATTATTTCAAACAGATATAGCTAAAGATCCACAAAATTAACGCAACCAATGCTTTTGAAACAAAGAACTTACATTGCTTGGGCCCCAGCCCAAGCAGTTCATTTTTGAAAATTTGGAAAAATTTTTTTTATACTTTTATGTAATTTTTTGCAAATTTAAATTTTTCCTTCCAAGACATTTCCTTTACTTCTACCCTCATGACCCTCTAGTTTTCTTTAGGTCTTGGGAATCATACTGTATTACTTAGTGCTATATATTATACACATTCCTGCAAATGGCAAATGTATTTGTCTCATAAAAGAATGCTTTCCTTCAGGCAGGTGGGATTGTGGTTGTGCCAGATGTCCCTGGGTGGCCACCTTGCCTATTTAAACGTAAATTATGTGTGTGAATAGAACTGCAGGCACTATTAAAAGTACTTATGTACAGGTATCAATTCCTAAAAAGAATGTGACCATAATATATTCCTAAATGTACCAATAAACTCAATTTATTAAAAACTAAAAATAAAATGATTACCAGAAAAGTACTAATGTTAAATAATGGCTTAAATAGATTATAGTGACTAATAGAGTGGGAAGAATCTCATTATGGGGTCTTGATTTGGTCACAGATACAAGAAACACATGGAAGATTGTATACAAACCTAAAAAGTCAGAATAAGTTTACATATAGAACTCCAAAACTCATATGGAGTAATTATCAAGTCAAGAGTGTGAGCAATCTCCTCTTGAACTCTTCTTCCAATTTGTTCTGACCTTGGAAGTGGGAAGTGTGCACCTATAAATCCAGCCCTGATAAAGGTTGAGCCCAGAAGACCATATGTTTATGTGTTCAAGTCTACCTAGGCAATTTAGCAGGGTCATAACATATCTGTATGGCAAAGGATGCAGCTAGTTCCGTGATCAAGTACCACTGGGCTCAACTTTCTGTATTGCATAAATGAGATGTTATTTTTGCTTGAGTCACAGTTCTATAAAGTTATATTTTTCAAAAGTTCACTAAACCACTTCTGCTACTTGCCTGCCCAGTTTTATTGCTTCTTCTCACTCCCCAATACCATCCTTGGAAGAATCTTGCTACTGAGCTACTTGGAAAATTCTAAAATTAATACCTAAAAGAAAGGATTCAGTGTCACATTTATTGTCTCACATTTTTGTTCTTTTTCTCAGTGTAACTAGAATTGCCACACATGTGTCTCCTTTCTCAGCCCATTGTACACCTGTTCAATTTAGCTATCAGACATTTCTCATGGATGACAAGGAAACAAAGGGGATATATGGAGAGAGAAATTTAGTTTGTTTTAATGATAAAAAAATATGAGAAAAAGTAGGAAGGAAGCATAGAAAGACACAGAAGGAATGAGAATTATTTGTATGATCATGCATTATATGGTGAGAATTAAAAACAAATGTAACAGAATAATGACAAATTAGATACAACTGGAGATTAACAACATTTCTGCTTTATGCTGACATATTAATGTTCCACTTAAAAGATATTGAAGATTTTTTTTTTTGAGGCAGGGTCTCAATTTGTTATTCAGGCTGGCCCTGAGCTCACTATATAGTGCAGACAAACCTCAAATTCATAGCAATCCATGAGCCACCACCACACCTGGTACTGTGGTATGTGGTACTGATGACTGATGGGCATGAGTCAACAAGCCTGGCATTGTTGTATGTGGTTACTGGGGATCGAACCTGGGACTTTGGACTTTCAAGGCAGCCGCCAGAACCACTGAGCTAACTCCTGGGCTCATGAAGATTTTTAAAGAACAATAGTGTGGCAAGGGTTATAGGGAGGGCAGGGGAAAAGGGAAAAAATGAAAATCAAGATGTGTCATGTACAAGTTCTCAGTGTTAAATGTGATCAAACTGAATGTATAAAATGTATCAATAAAGTCAATTTAAAAGTTTAAAAAATAAAAAAAAAGAATGATGATGTGTCTAGTGATGAAAGCTTACTCAATAATTAAGACTGGGTTAAAACTGATGGCTTATCTGAGAAATAATTGTTCTCAGTTGGAATGGTACAAAGCTATGTGCTTACTCTTGTTTGTAACACTAGCCATATTTATTGTTAATTGGTTCAGGAAAGTGTGAAGTACCAAAAAAATGGCAGAGACTAAACAAACTGCTTTTGCCAGGAAGTGGAGTGGATCACAAGACAATCGACATTTACAGATTTTAACTCGTGTGTGGAGAAGCTAACACTGAAACAATTTTGTTGTTGTTGTTTAGTTTTTTTAGTTTTTTGAGATATTCTCACTTTGTAGTTCAGGCTAGCCTTCAATTCTGCAATCCTCCTTTCTCTGCCTCTGGAGTGCTGGGATTAGAGGCATGAGCCACCATGCCCACCATTGTAATATGTGGTACTGGAATCAAGTTCAAGACCTTGAACTTGCTAGACAGGTGCTGGAACCACTGAACTAAATCCCCTGCCCAAACACTGGAACAATTTTCAAGTCAAAATGCATGAAGTAATAAATCCTATGAATTTCAAAGTGGTTAAGTACAAAGGTGTGACTATTATAGACCAAGAACTTGTAGATGACAATTTAATCAACTGGCTCTCACTTTTAAATCTGCATATCTTGACTTTCCTTATAAATTGACCAGATGTGCTTCTTCCACTGGTCCATACACTAAACTAGGTTGTGGGGTTTTTTACAGCCTTTATGAATATCTTTAGCATAAACACTTACTGTAAATTTTGTTCCTTTTGGACTTTGGAAAATAGCAGTTTGATGCAAATAAGTTTCCATTTTCAGAGAAGTCATGTATTCTCTTGCCAAAATATACCTCATCCACTCTACAACCTAATGAGAAATGCAAGATACTAAGATAAAATAGAATATCTGGGCTTCCTTTTTTTTTTTTTTTTTTTTTGATGTACACAGCAGAGAAAAAATTTTAAAATTTGTCACATCAGTTATACAAATGATCAATTATCCCATGTAGAAAATGGATTAAATCAGAATTTTATATGTATTATATAATAGGCAATCAGTTACACAGAAATAAAAAAGTAACCTCTAGAATTCCTGTTAATGAAATATAATAAATATGTGCACTTAAGTGCTTTAGTCAGTAATAGGTATGTGTGTACCATCATATCCAGATGGTTGGCCTCTCTGACCATGTTACTTACAAATTCCCAATAACTTTGGAGCTCTACTTTAGAGCACAGTGTTATACATGCCCTTAAGGCTAACTCTTTGAAATGGACCTCCTGTACTCTATATCCCCCTTTCACCTATTTCCATTTCAACACCTAGCATATTTCCCTGAAGGCAATATGAAACTTGGCTGTGATTAGTTGCTACAAGTAATATGTGGTGGCAGCAAAAAGTCATTAGCTGGTACAAATTTGGCTAGAGATCAGTAGTATTGCTTATAACTCACACTTTGGTAATGACTTGGACTGTGTTAAGAATGAGAAGAGCCAAAAATCATCAATTGTAGTGGTCCCACAAACAAAAGTCAGGGAGATGTGATTGATACCAAGTACCCTTCCCACTCTAACCCCATACCTATTTAGAAAGGCTATTGTTCAATCTTGTGTAGCCTGCAGCTACAGGCAGTAGGTTAGATTTAATAAGGAACCCACTTCTAATTGGTTGGTAATTCACGCTTTATAAAACAAAATAGTGCCATGAAAAGAACTCTAGGCAGGAGGTCAAGAAATCTAGGACCAGTCCCAACCATTTCAAGCCCACAATCTTTTATTAAGTGTGACCACCTACAGATATACACATGTGCATATAGACCAAGTCACCACCTTTTACTTAAGGAACTTAACAACTTATTACTAAAAATGGATGTTATTTTTGTTAATCTTTCAGTGTCTGTTTCCAACTTGAAAAATTGAAATATTATACCCACCTCCACACATTTCACAAATAATGTGTAATGTTTATCAAGCTCACAAATGAGGGGAAAAAAAGTTCTGGTTAAGACAGACCATATTTCATAATAAAATCACAATCAATAATATTTTAGTCCAAATACTTTTCTGTCCTAGGGTTACCAGATTACAACTAAGTGGATTATTGGTTGGTGCTTACTATTTTCTTTTTCTACACATGATTTTTGATGACTGTATTAGTCATTCCTCAGTGGTAGGAGAAAATATCCATCATCCATAATTTAAATGAAGAGATGTTTAATTTGGCTCACAGTTTTGGGGAATTCAGTGCCTGGTTGACTGGCTATATGGTGGAAAGCCACTGAGGAGAAAACCTGCTCACTTTATTGCAGCTGGGGGAGAAAATGGAAGAACTAAAATCACTACACCCTTGTAAGTCAGACCTTCCAGGGACCTTTCTCATCTGACTAGGCTTGTGGACACTATTTTGGATCAAAACCACAAGTACCCTTTATACTACAAGTATTATGACAATTTTTCCATGAAAATTTATTAACCATTCATTATGAATCTGCATAGTAAATAAAGATGGGAAAAGAATAATATAAAATCCATAATGACAAATCTTTACCATGAAACTAAGTTCACTCTAGAATCTTTATAAATCAGTCATGAGGGCCTGGGATTTAGCTCAGTGGCTCCAACACCTGCTTTGCAAGTTCAAGATCATGAATTTGACCCTTGATACTGAAAAATTAGATCAATCATCAAAGTATATTATCCAGAAATAAATATCATGAAGTGGAAATAAATTTGAAGAAAATCAGGCAAAATGAAGTGGGAAAATTAAACAAATCAAGAAAGGAATTCACTGTGATGATAATTTTCTCTGGCTTTCATTTTCCTCAAAACTTCTCAAGAAACAGTTGAATTATAATGGAAAATAAGTGGATGCCTCTCTGGAGTGATTTGAGAAGACAAGAAAAAATATCTCTCTACTTTGAGTTTACCACACAGCTTTTTTGTCCTTATTGGGAACACTTTGCAATTAAAGTACTTTAGGAACTCTCTTAATATAACTATTATTCTCCTGAAGGATAATGCATTAAACTGTTACCAAATATTGATGAGGGCTACATGATACTACTCAAGCAACTTCAGAGATCACTAGAAGATAGACTTTCACAGTGAAGAGAGATTGGAAATGCACTGAAATGGGAAAATCTAAGTGGAATTATTCAGCAAACTAGATCACCAAAGAAAACCATGAAGGAAGTAAGACTAGGCTACAAAGTGCCGGAATGACAGAGACAGGAACATTGTCAGAATATTACTACTTCACAAAATATCTGAAGATTGACTCTCTCTTACATGTCTAGTTTGATAAAAATGGTCCTATTTTTTTTAAAGTTTCTCACTTGTGATGCTGCCTCTGAAGAATGACATCATTATATATCCAAATAAAACAGAGGGCAAAGCCCCTGAATTTAAACTCTTACACTCTCCCTAGTATTCTAGAATATGAAGAAGAGAAACGAAGTCATACACTTTTCCTGATCATAGGTCTATCTCAATAAAAGATATTTCTTTTCATCTGCTAAAAAGGATTCAAAATAAAGGCAAAACTGATGATCCTGAAAGCCCATCTTTTAAGCTTAAGAAAGCAGAAGAGCAGAAGAATTGCAATGTGAAGGACAATGACTGTGAAGACACTACCTTGAATAAAGTGATCTTTATAGACAGCACCAGACCAGACCAGCAAGATAGTTAGTGACTGAGGAGTGGAGTGATGGGCTGTAGCACATTGACTTAAAAACAAGAAAAACTTGCTTTTGACACCATCAAAAAGAAAGTCAGATCTTCTCCTTTTCACTACTGAAGACATTGACTATGTTTTAGTAGGTTACCATGCTGATGTATTAAAAGAGAAATAAAAGTATATATGAATTTATTTTGGCTACTAGTCCATTAAAAAAATGTCAATGCTTAGAAGCTAACAAACAACAAAATTGATTCATTAGTTTTTCCAAGCCACCTGAGATTGTATTCTGCTAAAGTTAATAAATTTACAGGGCTGGAGGTTTAGCTCAGTGACATTGTGCCTGGCTTCAAAGTGCAAGGTCCTGTGTTCAATTCCTGGTACTTCAAATAATAATAGTAACAACAACAATAATACTAATATTAATAATAATAATAATAATAAATTTAATTTGGGGTTTTTGTTTGAAAATAAAATAAAATAAAAACGCTTGAAGAAGATAACAGGCATTCCAGAATCTTTATCAGAAAAAATAATAATAATAACAGTTAAAATGAGGAGGAAGAAGCTAGGAGAACTGTGGGAGTAATTAGGTTGGAATCCATCTTAGAACTCTGGATCTCCCCAGGAAAGGTTGGATCTTGAAAACACCTACTTCTCTGAGGCTTGTAAGAAAGTCAATAAAAACATAGTCTTGAGGCAAAGTCTCAAACTGGATAATCAATTTGAGCATGACAACCCGCAGAGATTAACTGGAAGGTAGCAAATGAAGCAGGTAGAAATGAACTAAAATGACAAACTGGAAATGGGACAGATACAAAAGGAATGCAGAGACCAATGGATGGCGCTGGAGCAATGCAGGAGTGAGTGAAGCCTCTGGGCTGTGGGGCCTGGTTTGCAAACAGTCATTTGGCTACAACATTCGTGTTGTGGATGGCTGTGCGAGTTTCAGCTAGAATCAGATGGGTATTTGTAGAAAGCTGCACAGATAAGAATGCGTGATTTTTTTTCTGTCTTTCTCCACAGCCTGAGAGCAAGAAAAAAATGGGATAGTTGATATGATGCATAATTTGGTATTAACTGGTCAATAATGTTGGAAAACTCAACCAACACATAATCCAGGCAAGACAGAGAATGCAATATTAGCATAAAACTACTGAGAGAGTGAAGAGCAGAAAGGTTGATGGCTTTTCAAAGAGTTGAGTTGAGGAGCGAGGGTAGAAAAGATGATTATACTTAATGAAAAAAAATATAAATTCGAGTGTCGTTTTCCAAATCAACCTGAAAGTGTCAAACATATGACTCATAAATGGAGGTACTACTGAACATAAATTGATAGAAAAATGAAGAGGAGAGAGAAGGCAGGTATGGTGCTGTTTCTCACGTTTTCAAGTTCATTGAAAAGGGAAGAAATGTCAAACCATAAAAAAAAAATCAAATTAAGTATAGTTTTGGTGAGCATCAGGGAGAGAAAGGCTAAGACAGAAGGTGAAAATGTTTAACAAATAAAATAGAAATACTTGTGTTTAGGTCCTTTGACACAAATGAGTTCTCTTTGTCACCAGCCTTGAAGTACTATGGTCCTGAGACACAAATCAAAACTCACTGCTCTTTTCCTAGTGCTTTACTCTTTATAAGACATTTCACCCTCTAGTCTGTTAAGTGTTTATCATTTGTGTGAATCAAAACAGGTGAAAAGTAAGAGTCCATGCAAGGAAGAAACATCACTGCTATGTTCACACTCATTGTGAATACGTGGTTAGAACAGTGCTTTCGTTTCTGGATATTGTATGTGAACAAACATTTAATAAGTCATGAAAATGTATTTCTATTATGAGAAAATATACATCTTTTAGCAGGCACCACTTTGTATAAACATAAATCTATATACCTGGTAAGATTTATACTGGCTTCACACATGTACAATGAAAACTCATTGCTGCTCACTACTCTGGAGACCTTCTTTGTGGATTTCCTATGACATCATTTATAATATTAATCTTAAGGACTGTACACTCACATGCTGCAGCTCAAGACAATGATATAAAAGGCAAAGTGTTGCAACTCCCTGAGGAAATTTGTTGAAATCAGTTGGGTATCATTTGAATTATGTTCAGTTCATTATCCAGGACTCCAAAGTGGCCACTGTAAAAGCTTTCTTAGTAAATTGCTTTCAAAGCCTTGGGCCGTTTGTAGGAATTATGCTTCTTCTATACTCCACACAAGATTTTGCTTATTGGCCAGAGTGTTATAGGCACCCTTGCATTTTCCTAAATAGTCTTACCCAACCCCAGTTCACTAGCATGACCATGTACATCCCCTTTTACTTTTCTCAGGTTGGGTTTGACTTTGCACATGAGCCCTTTGCCATCATAATAAAGAAGCCCATCAGATCACCAGGATAAAGAAGTTAAACCCGTAAGCCTCCCAGTCCTATTTCTCAATGTCTTTTTAAAGCTTCCAGCCCCAGACTGACAATTACCACATCATATGGCTGTTGCTTCCCTTATTATCTTATTATCTTCTCTTAATATCCTGGGCAATTAAGATTATATCCAGTGTGTCTGGAGGAAAGGTGATTTGACGAGACTTCCTAGATGTTATCAGATACAGGCAGGCACTGAACCTGTGATGAAAACCTGTTGAAAACATAATATTGACACCGAGATATTAAATCTTTGTTCCAGAAAGGAGATGGGAATGTTAAGATTTTATTTCACTTTACTTTTTCAATTTTAACCTAGAAAGTTGATCAGTATTGTAACTCATCTACACGGGAATACAATTCTCTCAGTCTTCTCCACAAAACACTAAATTGCTGTGGGCTACAGAGATCTTCTAGAAAACATCTGAAAGTGGAAGTGAAGCAGCAACAGTATCCTTTTATATGGGGGAGCTCAGCCGGGGCATCAGGTGCCACGGTAACTTGGGCACACTGTCTGGGTGGGGCTGGCTGCCTGTGCTCATCCAGGCACCAGGTCTCCCGTCTCCTCCTCCAACTCTGAATCCTGGGCCAGGGTGGACAGCTTCTGCAGTAGGAGGATTTGTTTGTCCTTTTCTGGGCAGAGTTTTTTGCTTTCACTTCTTTCTTTGCCTCTTAGATCAGCAATATACATGACCCGGTGAAGGGTGTTAATTTAAATCGCAACAAGCACTGATGTTGAGCCTTGCTGGTAGCAGGAGACCTACATGAGCTATGTACATACATACCTACGTTTTCTAGTTAGTTTTGTCACTCTCTGTACTTCATGCTATTTCCTTCCCATTGAAATGCCCTGCTGAATTCATCTTCAGATTCTAAAGTAGATGAAATGGACCTGACAAATGTGTAAAGCCAAATCCCTAAGATGAATGCCTGACTTCTGATCATTCCTAGTGGCTCTGTTCCTTTGAGCCAAACTTTGTAATAAAATATGGATATTTATCATATCTGTGAATATAATGATTAAAAATACATTCAATGATCTAGTTCAGATACAGTAAAATTTAGGCTAATAAACAAGAAAATTCTATATTAAATCTTTCAAGTTGATACTTTTAGTTCCTATCTAATAAAATTCTTTTAAATCATATGGTCATCTCAATTGATGCAGAAAAAGCATTTGACAAAATACAACACCCATTTATGTTCAAAACTCTACAGAAGATCGGAATAGATGGTCTCTATCTCAAACTAATAAAAGCTATCTACGAGAAACCTTCAGCCAGTATCATACTAAATGGTCAAAAATTGAAACCTTTCACACTAAGATCAGGAACAAGACAAGAGTGTCCTCTCTCACCACTTCTGTTCAACATAGTTCTGGAAATATTAGCCATAGCAATTAGGCAAGAGAGAGAGATAAAAGGAATAAACATTGGAAAAGAAGAAGTTAAATTGTCGTTATTTGCTGATGACATGATACTCTATCTAGAGGATCCTAAAAACGCAATTAAGAAACTGCTGCACCTAATCCCCAATTTTAGCTGTGTAGCTGGTTACAAGGTCAAAATTCAAAAATCAATAGCCTTCGTATACACAAACAGTAGACCCACTGAGATAGAAATTGGAGAGTCAGTCCGTTTCACAATAGCACCCTAAAAGATAAAATACTTAGGAATCAATCTAACAAAGGAAGTGAAAGACCTCTACTCTGAAAACTATAGCACTCTGAAAAAGGAGATAGAAGATGATATCAAAAAATGGAAAGACATACCTTGCTCCTGGGTAGGAAGAACCAATATTGTCAAAATGGCTATACTCCCAAAACTACTCTACACATTCAACACAATCCCGATTCAAATCCCAACAGCATATTTCACAGATCTAGAGAAAAAAATTCAGACTTTCATCTGGAACCACAAAAGACCTAGAATAGCCAAAGCAATTCTAAGCAACAGGGACATGATGGGGGTATCACAACTCCGAACCTGAAACTATACTATAAAGCCACTGTGGTAAAAACTGCATGGTACTGGCAAAGTAATAGACCTGAGGATCAATGGAGTAGACTAGAAGATCCAGAAACTACTCCAGATACACTGAGCCACCTCATCTTTGACAAAGGAGCCAAAAATCCTCAATGGAGGAAAGATAGCCTCTTTAACAAATGGTGTTGGAAAAACCGGGCTTTAACTTGCCAAAGGCTAAAACTAGATCTAACTCTTTCACCGTGTACCAAGCTAAAATCAAAGTGGATAAGAGACCTAAATATTAAAACAGACACTCTAAACCTACTGCAAAACAGGTTAGGTAAAACTCTTGAAGACATTGGCTTAGGGAAGACTTCATGAACAAAACTTCTATAGCACAGGAAATGGCTAAGGAAATCAACAAATGGGACCTCATTCTTTTAAAAAGCTTCTGCACAGCAAAGGAAACCACCAACAGTGCAAACAGGCAACCAACAATGTGGGAAAAAATCTTTACCAGCTGTTCCTCAGATAAAGGGGTACTATCTAGAATATATAAAGAGCTCAAAAAAATCAGCCCACCCAAATTTAATGACCCAATTCAAAAATGGGCATCTGAAATGAATAGATATTTTTCAGAGGAAGAAATAAGAGCAGCTAAGGAGCATATGAAGAAATGCTCAACATCATTAGTCATTCGAGAGATGCAGATGAAAACAACATTGAGATTTCATCTCACTCCACATAGAATGGCTGCCATTTCAGAGTCAGCCAACAGCAAATGTTGGCAAGGCTGCGGAGAAGAAGGAACCCTTCTCCACTGTTGGTGGGACTGTAGACTCGTACAACCCCTGTGAAGATCAGTTTGGAGAATCCTCAAAAAGCTAGGCTTGATGGTCCCATTTGACCCAGCCTTTGCCCTGCTAGGTGTATATACACAAGAATTAAAAGACTCATATCACAGTGACATATGTGCACCCATGTTTATAGCAGCCCAATTTCTGATTGCTACATCTTGGAAACAACCCAAGTGTCCATCAGCTGAAGACTGGATAAAAAAGCTGTGGTTCTTCTACAGAATGGAGTATTACTCTGCCATAAAAAATGATAAGTTTGAATCATTTCTACTTAAATGGACATACCTTGAGGATATCCTCATAAAGGAAATAAATAGGTCACAGATAGGTACATATCGCATCTTTTCTCTGGTATGAGGAAATAAAGATGTAAATGAGTCCTAGAATTGTATGTTATATATTGTGCAATAGAAAATGCTCAATGTAAAATAGGGTGAAATGGGAAAATGATGAGATTGTAACAAAAAAGTAAGGAAACAAATTTTATGTATATGGGGGGGTGGTAGGGTGGGTAGGGCTATGGGAAAAAATGAGAATTAAGTTGTGTCTTATACTGGTACAAATCCCCATTATGGAGTGCAATCATGATGTGTATATTTAATGTACCAATAAAGATTTTAAAAAGAATTTTCCAAGGTTAAAATGTAAATAATACAAAATTATTGGGAACTTAAGATCAACTCCAGTAAACCATTCTGAAAACTGTATTCATGGGGAAACTAATTCCATTATAAAAGAACAGAGTTGTTAATTAGGATACGAATGAGTTTTATGACCCCAACCCTTGAAACAGTTTTCTAATCATGAAAAATGAATTCTCCTCACACTTAGAATAAGAGAAATTTTAAAAATTATTTTAAAATATAGGAGCTATGTCATATGAAGACATTACCTAGAAATATCTGAAACCAGGAACTTAACTAATAAAATGATGAATATGAATATTTCCTTTAATATTTTCCCCCATACAAGCTGCTGATCTAACTTCTGTCACATATGAGGTCTCTTTTCACTTCTCCCTGCCTCATAGAAGAGAATGAGCTGGCACATGTCCAAAAAGACACATTCAGAACTACTGTAACGGCTCAAAAGCCTGACCTGAAGTTGGGTATGTGTTCTACCCTTCTCCAGTTCTACTTCTACCTGAGCATGTTGAAGCAGTAGGATGATTCCCATCTGAGTCACTTGATGCCCCTCAGAGCAGGAGTGAGCAGGAGGCACACTCCCTGGTGCCACCAGAGGTGTAAGGGCTGGATAGACAGGGAAAGCCCTACAAAGTCAGCAAATGTATAAGAAGGATGCCAGTAGATGTCAAAACGTCAGAGGAGGGAACTCACTCTAGGGAAGGCTGTGGGAGGTGTGGGCAATGTTGTTTTGTATCTGTAGGAGAATGAAAGGAATAGAAGAGAAATGCTTGCCAACTGAAGAGTCCACAAGACTGAGAAAAGTTCTGTGGTGAGACCACAACTATCTAGAGTCCCTAAAAGCTGTGTGCATCTGTACATACACCTCACAACTAAATTCATACACTATCTTCAGTAGGGCCCGTATTTCTACTAAACACGACAGCCAAGTTTGTTCCACTGTGAGAAATTTAAAAGTGTTTATTTCTCATTCGCTTTATAAAATGTACACAAGTTAACTGGAAATTAACCTAATTTTTAAAATTGACTTTATTGGTACATTCTATACATATATTATCATCACATTCAAATTTGAGAATTTGTACCTTTACATGACATATCTTGATTCTCATGTTTCCCCATTCCCTTGTATCTCCCACAACCCCCCACCCTAAAAACATAAGCTTTGTCTCCATTTTTTTTACTATAAATTTTTTTCCTTCCCATCTTTATTTACTCTTACCTACCTTTTCCACTTACCTTTTGCACAATTTCTTCCTATTTCTTATTACCTATCATCATACATTTTGTCACTGATTTTTACCTTCCGTTTTTCACACTAGAGAAAAGACATGATATTTACACACCTGTGTCCTATTTATTTCACTTATGAGTATGTCCTCAAGGTACATTAATGTGAGTATAAATGACTCAAGTGTATCATTTGATATGGCTGAGTAATACTCCATTTTATACCAAAAAAATCCCTTTTATCCAGCACTGTTTCCAAGATGTAGCTATTAAAAACTGTGCCACTATAAACATGGTTGCACATATGTCACTCTGGTCTAATTACTTTAATTCTTTTGTGTGTATACCTAGCAGAGCAATAGCAGGGTCAAATGAGATCTTGAGTCCCATTTTAAAGAATCCCCATACTGGTTTCACCAGTCTACATTCCCACCAACAATGGAGAAATAACTGTTGATTCAGAAGATTTGTCTAAGAAAATAAAAGAATTTTAAAGACCAATACAGAAGCAATATGACAGACTATAAGTACTGAGGACCCATAAATTCACCTTAACAGATACATGCCACATATTGTCATGAGAGTGAGGCAAGAAAGATAGATAAATGCAGTTGCAGACATGTTAAGAACTTTTATAAAGTATTAAGATCATTTAATGAGAACAAACAGCTAAGCAGACTACAATTTAAGAAAAGTAGACAAGATTAATGCATCAATGATCTAAGTTAGACTCCTTCTGAGTCTTTCTGCAGTACTGACACCTGAATCTTGGATGTTCCTCATGAAATAAAACTCTGTACTGTTTTATTTTCATTATTTTTTTTCCTTTTTATTAGTCAAGACCTTGCTAAGTGGCTTAGTCTGGGTTGGAGCTTGTGACTCTTCTCTCTCACTCTTCCTTCTGTGCTGCTGAGGTTCCAGGTATGCTCTGCAGTTGAATTCATTCATCCTCCTCCTAGTTTTTATAACTGCCCTGTGCACTTTGCATGGTCTCAGCTGTTCACACTGAAGCTGTCCAACTGTTTTTCCTTCTGTTTGTGTACTTGGCCACAGTGGATCATCACAGAACCAGGCATAGTGATGTCTTGGTTCCTGAACTTAATTCTTTCCACATACTTGTCATAAACTTATTTGAAAGAAAACCAAATCAAATACATGGGCATTGAACTTAACTAATGAATTTGATTCAGTTCCTGTCCAATTAGGTTTATAACCAGAATCATGGAAAGAATTTAGTTTACAAAGGGAGGTTCCACTGCTACATTCAAGGGTAATCATGCATGTTCACAGAATGTATGGGCTGTGAATGCCAGTCAGCATTTTCTCTGGAGCTCTAGCTTTTAACATGGAAACATGAATATCATGTCCTGTGGTCTTTCAATGTGTTTCCTACCAAATGGAACATAAACAGATATGGTTTACATAGGAAAAAAAAAACATTTAAAGTGAATTTTTGAAGAAAATAATAAACACAAGAAGAAGAATGTTGGAATTTCATCCCCTGATTCTATTTATGAAGAACCAGTCTTGGTATCAGTCTGTGAGATAAATTTTAATACATTCCCTTTACTGTTTAATGTAGTTCAAACTGGCATTTTGATTCTTTCCATTAAAATGTTGTAATTAATATGAATTATTTGTCTCTGTGTAGAACAGGCACTGGAACTGACTATGAAGATGTCCAGGCGTTGACAGATTCCATCCCAGAATTCAAAATGAATCTAAGACAGAAAACAGTCATAGAGCTTGCTGTTTCCTGTTTGAGTTTCTCAAGAATCATCTATCGGTAGCTCACAAAGATGAAGAAAAGTTAGCCCACTGAACCAATTAAAAGTAAGAGTTTTGATTGTAAAGAGACACAGTGTAAAGACTGCAGGATGTGAAGGTATATGATGTTAACGAATATGTGGTTGAAGCTGAAGGTGAAGTGACTCTCAAAGAGGATGATGTCATCCACTAGCATTACACTGCTGAGATGACAGAGGTGTAGCTACGTCTTCTGTGTTCTCTATCTTCTCTTCAGAATCTAAATTCATACTCTTATCATTCGGTTAGCAAAATCAAATCACCGGATCTTTGCAAATCAAGATTATGTTAAGTAAAATGAGTTAAAATCACAGGGTAAAACTAAGAGTCTTTTGTTATTATTTCCTTCACTGAAAAACCAGATAGCAAGGACACCAAACTAAGGCTATGGATTTAGCTCAGTGCACCATATCTGCACTGCAAACACAAGGTATTGATTTTGATCCCTAGCACCAAAAAAAAAAAAAAAAAAAAAAAAAAATCCAACAAAGTACGTGCCTATTTCAGGAACAGGAGACTAGAAGAAAAATCCACATAGAAGTAATGAAAATTCTAGTCTTACATTCTGAAAGTACTAAAACTAGGCTAAAGTGAGAATTGTTTACAATTCATTATAAAATAAAATGGTAACTGAACTTTATTGTTTTACAGTTTCCATTTCTATGCTTCTTCTTCTTTAAGATTTTGGAGCAGGAAATTATCACTATTGCTTGGATATTTAAACACTTTCACAATCACCATTGCAATGTCTCCTCTCCAGATTTCTTCTAACTTCCTACACAGCCAGTTGATTGTCTGTTTTCTCCTCCTTGCAGAGACATTTTACTCTCAAATGCCTCATCACCATAGGGGAGGATCCCTGGACCAATCACTGAAAAATTTTGATCTCTCTCTTTTCTTTTAATCAATGTCTAAGCTGGGCAGGAGAAAATATGAGAAAAGAAAGAAAAAAACAGAAACCAACTTTTTGTAAATATAGAGAAGTAGCAGAGTGAAAGAAGAGGAAAGGGACTGGGGAAAAAACCAAGAGTGATCTGGCATGTACAGGTATAAATTCTCAGTGATGTACGTGATCATAATGTACACCTAAAATGTACCAATAAACTTAATGTAAAAACTTGGTCTCCCTACTGCCAAGGTATTTCTAAAATACACTCAAATTTACTTAAGGAAAACAAGATCTAGCTTTTCACTGTGCTCCATGAGAAATCTGCTACTAGCTGCCTTTTCTCTATTTCACTTTCCCATTCCTTTTTCATATGTTCTGAAATGTTTATAATCCCAGCCGCACAGAGTCGGAAGCAGAAGGATACCACAACTAAGGCAAGTCTAGACAGTTTATCAAGAACTTGTTTCAAAATAAAATTTTGTAACTGAGTAGAAATGTAGCTGGGTGATAGAATACTAGCTTCAAAGATGCTCTCAATTCGGGCCGGGGATTTAGCTCAGTGGTTCCGGCGCCTGTCTTGTAAGCGCAAGGACCTGGGTTCGATCCCCGGTATCCACACACCATACTGGGTGTGGAGACTCACGCCCAGCAGCAACCAGTACCACATACCACAGTGCCAGGCGTGGTGGCTCACGCCTGTAATCCCAGCACTAGGGAGGCAGAGGCAGGAGGACTGCTGTGATGTGAGTGGGAGGCTGAGGTCAGGGCCAGCCTGAGCTACAAAGTGAGGCTCTGTCTCAAAAATAATAATAATAATAATATTAATAATAATAATAGTAATGATAATAACAATAATAAAGTTGCTGTGATCACTGCCACCACTGATAGGTTTAAGATTATGAGAAACTGGGGCCAGGGATTTGGCTCAGTGGTTCCGGCACCTGTCTTTCAAGCGCAAGGACCCGGGTTCGATCCCCGGTAACCACATACCATACTGGGCATGGAGACTCACTCCCTAGCAGCAAGCAGTACCACATACCACAGTGTCGGGTGTGGTGACTCACACCTGTAATCCCAGCACTCAGGAGGCAGAGGCAGGAGGATTGCTGTGATGTGAGTTGGAGGCTGAGCTCAGGGCCAGCCTGAACCACAAAGCGAGACCCTGTCTCAACCCCCCCCCCAAAAAAAAAGATTATGAGAAACTGATGTTAGGGTCTCCAAATAGGGTGCAGGTTAACAAGGGCGTGCCCCACACACAGTCAGGGAGAAACCCTTGTCTCCAGTTCCTAAGGGTCTCCTGGAGTTCTCCAGGAGAGCAACCAGAAAGGGTAAAGAGCAGAAGGACAGTATCATAGCAGACGTGGATGGAGCAAGCCTTGAAGAGGAGTTCATTTATCTCTCTCATTACATTGTTTACAGCTCAGTCACAGGGCTGAACTTAACTGAGAGCAATCTGGGAAAGATTCCCACTGGCAAATAGGGCAGGCATTTCCCAGTGATATTTCTCTACTTGGAAGACAGACTGCACATTTTTGGCAAACAGCCATCTGTTTCACAACAAATATTACTTTGCCTTTTGTACGATGAAGATACTACACAAAGCAATATCATATTGGATATTAAGTAAATTTTAAAACTTTTAAGAATTGAAGAAAGATATGTCTCTCAGCAATTGGTATGCTTATTAATAAGCCTTGCCTAGGTAGTAAAATTTGTGTCCTTGGATACTTTTGCCAAAAGTTGATCTGGAATTCAAATTTCTCAAATGGAAAACATTACTATTTCAACTTCTTATAAAAGAACCTATAAGTGGAATGTATCATGTATTCTCTCTAGCTCTTCCTTCTGCCACTTAAACTCATAAGCCAGATGCACAGTGATATCTAAATACTTCTTATCTCACCATTGCCACATATTTGCATATTCTTGAAGGGAAATACTAAGATCATTTCACAACTTTTTTCTGTGTGAAACTCTATATTCTCTAGCCTCAGGAGACAAATGCAAAAAGACAAGGACTGTAGAAGTCTTGGGGATCAAAAATTTAGATTCAATCTAGTACATACTTGCACTGCCAATAACTGGAATAAATTGTTTATACAATCAAGATTTCTGTTACGAAGTTCATTTCACCTTCAAGTACAATAAAGTGCTCTCTTAGTTGATTTAGCAACAACCACTGACATGAACACATCTTCATTAACAAAATGTCAACAAGTGGTGTTTTAAAAGAGAAAAAAAAACATAAAATTTATGACTACTTCAATTTCTGTAAACAGAACTCCAGATCTGTATTTTCAACTACATCAGAAAATGTGTCAACTTTCTTTTATAAAATGGAATAATGCTGCAAACATAAGTCATGCCAGAACATTACGTTGTGCAAATATTAACACAGGAAAACAGCTGCAGGACTGTATTCCTGACTGACATGATGATGCTTATTAATGGATTTCTTAACTAGCAGCCGTCGGGTGGTGATTGTTTCTGGGATCGTTGACATGGATGGAAGACATATAGACTACATACTCATTGCTGTGCTAAGTACTTTATATAACATCTTATATCATCATTGTTATCAAGTTACAGATGTGCAAAATGAGATTTAAAGGAGTTAAATATCTTGCCCTACATAACCTTAGTAGGAAAGCTGAGAAAAAAAATGCAGGTTCCTGAAGATGAACTCTATACTCTTGATAGTCAAGTGTTGTGCATTTTATCCAAGGGGTACCAGTGGTTCCTGCTCATGATAAGCATAAGCTTAAAAGCAGAGAACAGACTGTACATGAATAGAGAATAGAAAATTATGACATAAAATTAATCATCTTTGTATTGAAAGTCTCATTTGAATTTTTTACATTGAGTTTATTGGTACATTCCACATACACATTATGATCACATTCAAAATTAAAAATTCAGACTGATACATTACATACTTTGATTCCCATTTTTTCCTTTCTCCTGCCCACTCTACCACCCTCAAAGAGATTTTGCAATTCACTCTTTTTATTCCTAATTGCACAGACTTGGGTCTTTTCCTTCCTTTTCTTGTTAAGGTTGGCTAAGAGTTTTTCAATTTTGCTTATTATTTCAAAGAACCAACTCTTAGATTCATTGGTTTTTGTATCATTTTCTTAGTCTCCATTGAATTTATTTCTGCTCTAATCCTTATAATTTTCTCCCTTCTGTACACTTTGTTTGTCTTGCTCTTCTTTTCTAGAATCTTGAGGTTCAACAATATGTTCTGTATTTGAGCTTGCTCTGTTTTGTTAGTATGGGCATTCACTGCTATGAATTTTCCTAGTAGCACTACTTTCATTGTGCCCCATAGATTCCTGTACTGGCATTATTGTTTTTATCATAGAAAATGTGTAATTTCTACTTTAATTTTGTCTATGATCCCTTCAGGAGAATATTATTCAACTTCCATGTATTTATAAATTACTTAAAATTTCTTCTACTATTGATCTCTATTGTATTACTGTTTATTTGGCTTTTCATGTTCATTCATATTTGTTTTATATAGCTCAGTACACTAACATATGGTGCATATATATTTATGATTGTCATCTCTTCTTGTTGAGTTGTTTCTTGTACCAGAATGTGGTGACCTTCTTTGTCTCTAAATAAAGTAACTACTCCTGCCTTTTTGTGGTTTCCTATCTCATGGAGAATTGTTTTCTATCCTTTTACTTTCAGTCTTCAGATTTCTTTTCAGTTAAGTGTATTTCTTGGGTTTATTTTGGGGGTTTTTGGTTGTTTTGTTTTTTGTTGTTTTTGTTTTTTTTTTAATTTTTTATCTTTATTGGTACATTACATATACACATCATGATTGCACTCCATAATGGGGATTTGTACCAGTATAAGACACAACTTAATTCTCATTTTTTCCCATAGCCCTACCCACCCTACCACCTCCCCATATACATAAAATTTGTTTCCTTACTTTTTTGTTACAATCTCAACATTTCCCCCCTTCTTCCTATTTTACATTGTGCATTTTCTATTTCACAATATATAACATACAATTCTAGGACTCATTTACATCTTTATTTCCTCATACCAGAGAAAAGATGTGATATTTACCTATCTTTGCCCTATTTATTTCACTTATGAGGATATCTTCAAAGTATGTCCATTTAAGTAGAAATGTTTTGGGATTTTTTGAAGACAGGGTCTTACTTTGTAGTTCAGACTGATATCCTGAACTCACTGAGTAGCCCAGGCTAGCCTTGATCTCACAGCAATCCTTCTGCTTCTGCCTTCTGGGTACTGAACTTACAGGCATGAGTCACCACGCTGTGTATTGTTGTATGTTCTTACCAAGGATTGAACTTGGAACCTTGAACTTGCAAGGCAGGCACCAAAACCACTGAGCTAGGTCCTTAGCCCTATTTCTTTTAATTGGTAAATTGGGACTGTTGATGTTGATGACTGTAACTGATATTTATTGACTTGTATTCATCAAGATATTTTTCTCTAGTTGGTTCTTTTATTATTACCCCCCACACACACCCCTACTGTTTAATTTCTGATCTTGCCTGCTGGCTTTATTCTTTTAAGCTTCATGGAGTTCTGAGTTTCACTATCTTTCTCTGGGATATTGTTTAGAATTTTTTGTAATGCAGGCTTAGTATTAATGAAGTGTTTCATGTGTTCCTTTATTTTGGAAATATCTTATTTCTCCATTGAATGGAAGCATATCTTTGCAGAATACATCGATCTTGGTTGGAGGTTGTTTTCTTCCAGGGTTTGAAATACTTCACTTTAGGCTCTCCTTGATATGAGAGTTTGTGTCAAAAGTTCGCTGTAATTCTGATGGGCTTCCCTTTGTGTGTGACATGTTTCTTTTCTCTAACTGCTTGCAATGTTTAATTCTTCTGTTGAGATTCCAGTCTATGGTCATTCACCCTGAACATGTCCAATCTCATCTGATCTCAGAAGTTAAGCAGGATCAGGCCTGGTTAGTACTTGGATGGGAGATTCTAGTATTGTGGCTATTATATGCCTAGGTATGGACTTTTTTTTGACACAGTTGGAGTTCCATATGACTCACTTATCTGCATGGCAAATTCTTTTCTCTTGCATGGGAAGTTGTTTACCATTCCATCTGTGAACATCTTTTTTTAATGTCATTTGAAATCTTTCCTATTTCTTCATTGACTCCAATCATCTTAAGTTCTTCATTGCATCATCTAGCTGCTACTGGATCAATTTCTCATAGTTCTTTCTTTTTTAAAGAAATTTTTCCTTTCTTAGTCATTAATTGAAATCTTGTCTTCTATCTCTGAAATCCTGTCTTCAGATTCACTAGGTATACTGTGCAATCTTTCAATGAATTTTATAATCTCTTGAATTTCCATTTGAATGTGTTTATTAAATATCATTTGCTTTCTATGCTGAGATTCCATCATGCTCCTGAGGTCCTCTATTTATTTTATCTGTGTTATTCCCCTGATCATCATCTGTGCTGTTATCTGAGAAGTTATTTCCAATTTCATTTTCTCCTGACTTTCTTTTGTTGCCAATTCAAGGAGTCCAGATGATTGTGTTTCAGGGTGGTCTGTTTCATTGGTCCCTATTTTCCTTTTGGAGACTGGGAATTCTGGGTTTGTGTTTTACTTAAGGTTTTTCTCATTTTGTTATTTTTATTTTTGGTATTATTAGTGTTTTTAGTTAAATTTCTGGTTCTATTTTCCATCTTATTGGAGTACCGGTTTTTGAAGTAGGTGTTGACTATAAATGTCTAGTTGCAAGTATCTTTCTTGCTAATATTTAGAAGCCATTAGAGATTATTTCTTCCTGAGTCATCTTCCCGACATTACTGACCTTATGCCTCTGCATAAGTCCCAGCACAACCCCAGCACTTACTACACTGATAAAGATTCCAGGCCTGTGTCTCATGTTACAGTCCCATGAGAAGTCAGCACATATGTGCAGTTCAGCCAGGGCACAGCCACTCAACAGGAAGTTTGACCAATCCCAGTCCCAGCGCTGCTGGGTCCCTTGGCCCCCATTTTGTTTATAACATCAAAATGGATTCTTTAAAATGGGTAACATTTTTCCTCTTTGTTGAAAAACAGTGAAATCAAAAGAAGTTGTGTGGCATGTCTGGTAGAGTCAAGATTTATCCCTTTTCTTTTGAATTTGTGTTAGTACTCCTACTGCACTTCCTATCTCATTGAATATTTTTGCTTTATTTCTTAACATATAAATTTGTATAGATTTCAACTCTTGTTATATATTAAATATGATTTCCCAGTTTCTTCTAAAAGAAACAATGAATCAAATTCAGTGCTACTTCCTAGTCAACAGTAAAAATGCTAGTCAAAATTCAAATTTGTGTTTTTGGGGTGATTTTTTTTTTAACTGCTAGAATTTTTTTAAAGAAAAAATAAGAAGTAAGAGAAAGGAGGCACAAACTATCATAGAGATTCACTTTTTCCATTCCACTTTTTCTAATTTTTGGTAAAAATTGTCATACTGTTTTAAAATGAAAAGAATAAAATACTAAAAAATGAAACTTTAAATAGGAAATAGACACAGTGATTGCAAAAACAGTAAAAAGATCAGGATTATGTAACTCAGACTAAAAGTGATTACATGCACATGTGCTTCAAGAAAAATATGTAGTTTGGGGTAAACTGCAAGGAAAGCAAATCTAATAAAATGAAGATCTGAGAAAAGAGTAGGGGAATAGTATTGATTGCTTAAGAATGACAGGATAAATATCAAGAATATTATGTTTGAGATGGAAAAAATAGAGGACAATCTGTAACTGTGAACAGAATTTTCAAAATATGTGAAACCTCAAATAACAGAGAAATAGTAGAAAAATGAAAGCAAAACTTGAATTGAAAAGGGTGCTTAGAAACTCAAGGTAAATGTGATGATTGCAAAGAAATCTGCAAGAGAATTACAATGACTGGATTTAAACATTCAATTTTTATAAGACTGCTGAAACATAAAAAACAACGCTAAAACACTAAAATACTAGAAATATAAAAAGTGAATGAGATAGAAAGATATATTTAAGAACTTTATAACATTCTACCTTCAAATTAGATACTGAAGAACAATCATATAAAAATTTTTACTAAAGGTAAAACTAAAAATTCACATATCTCCTCAACTCCATTGTTTCACAGGAGAAGCAACATGGAGTAAGGAATGGACCAGGGTTGCTTTTAAAACGTAGAAAAATCAGACATGAAGAATGAAGCTGTAGAAGTTTACATTTTAAGTTTATATGTACTATTTTCTACCAATACACAAACATGAAACATAAAAATGTATCTCTCTTAAGTCTTGCTTTGGTGTTTTTCCAGACAATGAGGCAGCAGAAATGTCACTTAATCCACACTCAAGTTCTTGAGAGAATAAGAAATATAATGGGCTCCAAACACCTTCAGCTGCTGGCATCCTGAATACTTCCTGCCTAATTCTAAGGGACAACAGAGACAAAGCGAGCCCTGTAATTACATCCCAACTTGATCTATGCTTGCAGTCATGTAATTAATACTTCCTCCGTAAAGCAATGGAATAATTTAAAGAGCAGATATTTTTCAACCAAGCCCTGAAAAAAAAAAAAAAAAAAAGAAAGAAAGAAAGAAAAACCCCAAGAGGGGAATACATGTGCATTTTGGCTACATGCAGAGACTTCTGGGATTCTTTTTGCTAAGAGAAATTGTAACTAGATTCTCAGGGCTTTCATTGTACCAAGGGATGAAAATGATACTTCCTTCCTGCTAAATGCTAGTATAGAATGGGAGGCAGGTAAAAGAGTGACTTGAGCGTACATTTATTCTATGAGGCTTATGAAAATGGCAAAGAATCTCAGTGCCAGGCCACCTGAGCCACCCAAGTATGGTGCTGGCCACATTTCCAGAGTTTCAGCCAGTAATCAGTGCAGAAATCTGGCACCAAAGGTTAGACCTCAACTTACATGATAGAAATAAAAGCCTGTATTCCTGTGGCGCTATACTGACTTTCCCAGTCTATTCATGGTTCCTCGTGTCTATCTTTATAGAAGCATTCATCATATTGAATGTAAACCCCATAGAACTTTTTTTTGTAACACAGAAGGAGAGAACAAAGTAAGAATGAAAATGTAAACTATGTGCTTTTTTAACATAAAGCTCCATTTTCCCCAATTATTCTTATTTTCAATACTATAAAATTATTTCTTTTTAACAATTTGCAAACATGTCCATGAAAAGTTCTGTAGCTTTAGAGTTATTCTCCACTCTCAAATCCAAAATGAACATCTTTGTCTCTCCATTTTCAGCTATATATTTGATACTTACAATATATAAACTCCAGTGTTAAGGTCCACTCAAGGCCAATTATGTAGCTGCATTCTGTTGCTGAAACACTCCCTCTCCTTACTTTTCACAGTAACTAAATGATTTTTTCTTTACAATAATAGCATATCCCAAAAAAGAAGTCTTCCTTGATTGTTCTTCTGTTTCTCCACACTATTGTGGAGAAACAATACTGTGAAGACAACACTATTGTTATCCATAAAATAGTTGACAATCTTGAATATTTTTTTTATTGCTTTGTCCAGTTCTGAAGTAGCAAAGATGACATAAAATTGTTCAAATTAAGAATTTGGGGTCAGTTAAATTAATTTTTAAAACATATTATTTATGAAAGGAAAATACTTGAACTTAGTGTTTGGGAAATGATTTGAGTACTTTGCATCCATAACCACATGCAAACAAAAGGTATAAACTTGTGATACACAATGAAGTACAAAGAATTAACTTTTCCACAGGTTAATGCTCTTAATAATTTCACTAACTAGGGCTGGGGATTTACTCAGTGGTTCTGGCACCTATTTTACAAGTGCAAGGACCTGGGTTCGACCCCCAGTTAACCACATACAATACTGGATATGGAGACACACCCAGCAGCAATCAGCACCACATACCACAGTGCCGGGTGTGGTGGCTCACGCCTGTAATCCCAGCACTCGGGAGGCAGAGGCAGGAGGATTGCTGTGATGTGAGTTTGAGGCTGAGCTCAGGGCCAGCCTGAACTACAAAGCAAGACCCTGTCTCAAAAAACAAACAAACAAAAAAGTAATAATAATAATAATAATAATAATTTAACTAGCAGCTATAACAATCTAGTTGCACTTTCCATATTCCCACACAAATGACTGTACTGAAATATGTGTGATTATAGGTGTACCATGATGTATGCACTGAATATTGAATGTTTCTTTTATTCTGAAAACTTCCAATTAAACTCATTTTGAGATGATAAGAAAAACAGAATTTTGGGAGACACAAACATTCTGCAAAAAACCATTTTGCTAAATTCATTTACCTTCAACATGGTAAAATAGAACATTCTTGATTATGTGATTAGTTTATTCTATAATTATCACAGAGGTGATCAGTTCTGTTCAAGTCCAAAAAATATAGCATTCAACTCCTAATAATTAACATTCATTTCCAAAACAACTTGACTTGGACAATTTTACTCTAGTAGCTTCATTAATCCTTTTATATTCATTAACTAAAATTTCTCATAAATTATAGTGATCTTAATCTATGAATTATGCCAACAAAAAACATGAAAACTTTAAGGCATGATTCTGCATGAATATTTTAAAGCAATCAACCAGATTTATATTCTATGACAAAAGTTCCAACAAAAGAACAAAATGATTCATAGGCTACATCAAAATAAACCACCTTTTGGACACAAAAATTCTGAGTTCACATAAATATTCTTCTGCTCTGTAGGCAAAGTCATAGAAGAGAGAGTCCCTCTCCACTGGATGTCGCTCCTTTTTTCCATTAGAAAAGAGCAAATGGGGATTTTAATATAATTTTGGCTAAGCAGCTCTGAAATTCAATATATGTTCCAATTTGCAAATGTAAAAATGCAAAATAGGTCAATGGCCCAATTCCACGTGGACTTACTTATCCAGTGTTAAAAGGTAAAGCTTTAAAGCAGTAAGAAAATTCTCTCTAGAATTACCAAAAGCAGGGACCTTTGAATATTTTATTCCTTGAACTCACTGTTTTTCATTTCACTTAATTATCAGTGTTATTGTGAAGAATAGATCTACTTTAAAATTACCAGAAGTGATTTTTTGAAGATATACAGCATTCCCTGGTGACACTGCCTGCATCCATATTATAGAGATATTCATTGTAATTGCACTTACAAGAGCAATAAAAACAGAAAAATAAATAGAAAAGTTCATAGCTACATCATTCATGTATCTGACTTTTAGTGGGTGAACAAAGCAACATATTACAAACTATATTCAAAAACTATTTAGGAAACAACTAGCTTTAGGTTAAAGTGGGGTTGTTGGATAAAATATATTTGTTGTTTTGTGGACTCAGAAGTTAGGTCCTGGCTGGGAGTACAGCTCAGTGGCAGAGTGTGCTTAGTATGCACAGGAACTGGTTTCAATCCCCAACACCAGCAAAATAATGAAATTAAATGAGCAGAGGGAGAAAAAGAAGGGAATGAAGAGGAAGTGCATAGGAAAAGGGAAGGAAAGGAAGAAAGTTCTCCAACCTCAGGGAAAAAAAGTCTCCTGTTAGAGACAAAGAAATATGGATTTCACTGAAATCACAGTAAAAGACAGCAGCGAGCTTTCCAGATGCACAAACAGAAGAACGCTACTAACACAGCTTGCCCAGTGAACCCTTCAGGAGCCTCCTGGAGCCAATCCTGTGCTGAAGTAGGTTTGAATCACAGGAAAGAACCAATGTGATAAATTCTGTACTAGGGCAGGGTGTAGATCATCTTACTCTCTGTCTCACATGGCTAGGTCAAACCATAGGGCTACTGCATGCAGGCTGCTTAGGAAACCTCTTATGCCTTCTATATCTTCTCTAAATTTCCATGACAGTATTGTTTTCTGTTTGTTTGTTTTTGTTTTGTTTTGTTTTCTGTCTTTAGGTTAATCTTACTCTCTTTTCTCTATGGCATTTTCTTGTACTGCACTGTTTCAGTGCTTAACTCCTTGTCTAAGAATTCTGTCACCTAAACTTGAACTCCAGCCTCAGCCTCTCTTCTGAATTCCATTGCAAATAGTTAGCATTTTACTCATGTCCCACTAGCTGCCAAATTAAATATGAAGAAACTAAAATCATCATTTGTTCCTCAGAAACTGTCACCTCTTCCCTGTTTCCCCAGGGACCAACTACAAACACCTGCAATCTGAGGAGCAGCTTGGACTTTTTCTTTTGTCTTCCAAAGAGAGGTCAGATAATTGAAAATCCTCCCTCGACTTCTTGCAGCCTTGGTTTAAACTTTCTTTTTCATTTATTTACTGAAATAATTTTTGCAACCATTTTTCTATCCAGTATTTATATTTGAATAAAAAAATTTAAAAATGCATTTGTTGGGAAAAATAGATAAGAAAATGAAGAATAATATAAAGTCTTGCTTTTAAGTGTATTTATTTGTCAAATTTTTTACAGTCTTGTGTTCTATCCTTGCAATTACCAAGATTCTCATCTAGACAATCCTGAGCAGAAAGCCTTCAACTGCTTTTGATATCCTATAAACCATTATTGGCTCCTAAATTTAATTTAAATTAATGAACATAAATTTGTAAAGTGAATTTTAAGTTTTCTATGAAATTGAAATGCATATCATATTGCAAACTTCAGGCCCTTAGCTAAGCAGAGGAATAAGATACCATAGCTGCATGTGAGTTAACATTACAAAGTGGGAGAGACCAGATGTCATGAGGCAGAAGCCTAACCCCAGGTCCACAGGAAGTAATCTAAGTCAGATCAGAATTTAACAAACACGGTAGAAAACCAGAGCTCTGGGAGCAGTCATAGACCCATGGTTGTAACGTTTGAAGAAACACATTAAAGAAGCTGTAAAATACTTTTGAGGGCCTAGAGTAGTGTCCTTAATGAGCAGCAGTGGTAGTGCAATTTCTTGGAAAGATCCGTCATCTTTCCAATCCTTCTCTGCATCAGACTGTTTTAAAATGTTCTGGATTATAGGATTATAAAGAGGAATTTCTTGACCAGTAGGTTTTATTTCTAAATTTTGAGACTGGTGAGTGAAGCCAAGAAAAGAATATTGATTCATTTTCAGAAAGATCATTTGTACACTATGTCCTTATACTCTTACAGGAAGTTCCTTTATCTTTCACATTTTATTCAGTGTTATACAGTGGAGTCTATAAGTTTGCACATTTAACTTGTTTCCTGATGTTGATGATGACTTCCTTCCTGTTTGGGTGGGTGAGATAGCTATGGTTATGTCTGTCGTATGAGGTACAAATTTCATTTACAAATGAAAGTAAAATTTTCCAAACACTTTTTGTTTGCAAATTGAATTGTTTACAAGTAAAGATGTGCGTGAACCAAGCTATTACTATACTGACATATTAATCACTTCTCCTATAAATTTGTTCCATGTTGAGACATGGGATAAAATTAGGAAAAATCAAAACAATTGAAAGAATTGACTTTCATAGTGATGGCCCTTATAAAAATATTTTTTAAAGAGTAAATTAATTATCCTTGGCCAAAATGCAAAATTCATTTTGACAGCTAGGTAATTCTATTAAGATATTCAAAATCAATGGGATTATTAGGTTTTCATGGAGCAAACCAAATAATAAAATCTGAGATGTAAATTTGTTTTAACTATTGTTTTTCTAACTCGTTAAAGAAACCCTAAGGTTCAAAGTCTAAATATTCCTTTATATATTCCACAGCTTTTCTTTTGCCATTCTCAGTCTTTAAAAGGTAACTATAATAAATACTTCCTTCACAAAGAATTAAAAATATCATACCACAATGACATATATACACTCATCTTAGTAACAGTATAATTTATAATAGATAAATCTTGGGGAAAGTCCAAATGCCCACGAGAGACTGGATAAAGAAAATACTGTATGTTTTATAAAATGGAAGTATTAATCATAAAGAATCATAAATTACAGGTATTCATAGCTAAATATAAGCACCTTAAGTCTATACTCATAAGTAAAATAAATAGGACATAGATGTGTAAATACAATATTATTTCTCTAGTGTAAGAAACTGAAAGTGTAAACAAGGTCCAGAATGTATGATAGGTATTGTGAAATAGGAAGAAAATACTCAAAGGGAAAAGGTAACTGAGTGGGTGCAGAAGAAAGCAAAGAAAGGAAGAAAAATTTGATGGTAAAAAGGAAAAAAATGGAAATATATATATATATATATATATATATGGGCTAGGGGAAAAAGTAAGAATCCAAATGTACTATGAACAGGCACAAATTCTCAGTAAAGAATAGGATCATAACGTAATAAATGCATAAAAATGGACTATGATGTGGCTAAATCTGGAGAAACAGAAAACACCAGGAATAAGTTTCAATAGGGTGTTCACCTAATTTTACAGAAAAAACACAAATACGTCAAGAAACAGTATAGAGATAAGGAAATTCCTTTTAAGGTTTTATAACAGCTGTGCTGAGGAATAATTCTCAACTGTTATCCATGGCATAAAGAAGTATGGCCATTCTCTAAGGAGGAGACTCTTCCTTAAAGATAAATCAGTTTTACTAAGCAATTAAAATTTATTATTACCATAAAAGATTTTTATAAATCTCTTTATTTGTGCTAGTCTATTTCCATCTATGACTATGGACTTGAATTTAAGAGACTATTTCCTATTAACATATTACTTGGATTATTAGTTCAAATATTCACTGGTTCTCAACTTTAAACACTTTTACATTTTTGTAAGTTATGCCTCTTTTCTTTGGAAAAAAAAGTGCTTTTACTTAAGGTTTCAAATAATCATATAAAATGGGAAGAAACAAAACAGTATAGTTTTTACAAATTGCTTATTTATTTAATGCATGTGTCCTTGAGATTTCTGAACGACTGTGGCTGAAAAGAACTGGAAACATTTTAATTCTATGACAGCTCTTCCTTATCATAGGTCCTTGGCTGTGCATGATTATATCTACAGTAAGTACACAACTGAAGAGTTGTCAACATGAGTTTGATTTGGTAGCAGTGAAAATCCCTGGGTACACTCAGGAATCCAGAGTGAGCCCTAGAGAAGTATTGATTTCACTCAAAGTGTCAGTCCGGCCAGTAAAAACCCATACAAGTAAGTGATAGAAAATACACTCTAAAAAAATAAACACAAAAAGTGAGGTAAGAAACCATTCAAAGATTAGGAAAATCTCAAACTTCCTGAAAGACAGTATGATGATGTGAAGTTAAAGAAAAGGAAACTGTAATGCCAGAAACAAAAAGTAGAACACCAAAAATAAAATCTTGGCTGCTGTTCTTCAGCCAAGTGTAGAGTCTGAGGAGGCATGGAGGATTTTCTGCGGACATCAGGGAGGCTGCCCCTCGTGCAGCTGTCCACAAAGCAGGAGAAAGTGAAGGGATCATGGAAGCATTGGAAACTGACAATACGGCCGTAGAGAGCTGCACTCTTGGGATGACAGGAAATACCCAGAACAAGAAAAACAGACCATCAGGAAGCATACAAATTCCTTTAAATTTAACTGATAAAGCCAGAGTCTACACCACTTATCCCAGGGTTAGTCCAACCCTCTGACAAGCAGGCTAATCAAATGGATGTGGCAAAACTTCCAGCAAGTTATCTTCAGTAAAAACAAACAGTCATGAATTGCATCACCAAAGAAATACATCGACAACAAAAGAGACACAGACTCAGACCGTATGTCAGAAATTTTATTTCATTTTTTTATAGAGGAGAGATACACAAACTCCATTTCAGTAATTATTTCAGCAAACAGATAAGTCATATAAATTAAAAGAAATGATAGAACAATAAGAACAACACTTTAATATAGTGTAATATTTTATATGAAAAATAAGAAAGATGAGGGAAACTTTTTTTACTCCTAAAACAAAAATAGGCTGTAATAAAATTTGTAAAAGGAAAAATCAATCAACTCCTCTTCCCAAAAAGAAGAAATCAAATTCTGAGTCCCAATCAATTCATGATCAATTCCCTAAGAATTACTCTTTAATTCTACTCCCAGAAATTTCTCAGATTTCATGGGTTTAAATTCTTTATCACTCTGTCTCTGTCTCTTCCTACACCTTTTCACTTCTATTCAGCAATGGCTTTTCTCAAAATGAAAAGCCACAGGAGAAAACTCCCCATCAGTGTATCCCTGGAATAGTATACACTTTTTATCAGCAGCTAAATGCTTTATAATTCTGCATTATAAATCATGTCTTATCAGATACTCTATTTGAAAAAAATCTAATCTATTTGCAAACATATGTAATACATACCTATAATACAAAGTTTTGAATGACCATCCTAGTTTGAAATTTTATTTCATTTTTTTATAGAGATACACAAACTCCATTTAAGTAATTATTTCCTGAAAAAACTAGTCCTGCCTATCCTTTAGCCAAATCATTTCCTCTACTATGAAGAAATGCTAAAGGCAAAACAATCCAGCACAGCAATTCTACCTTTCATAAGAGTCAACATGCTGAATGTATTTGTTACATTAAGAAAGGAAATAGAGACTATCAATCAGATTTTCAGATCCTGTTAGAATCAAAACTTACTCAGGAAATAGTCTGAAAAGCTGGAACTTGCAATGTCCCTATTTAGGAAGGTATTTTCTAACTGATTTGCAGCCCACAGAGGAAGAACAAATACTGGCGATGCTTTCTATTTAATTTGGTATAAGTTCATAAAACAAATTGCCCAGATAATTGGACATGTCTTCAATTCTACACTACATTTTCCATAGATGTAAACCAGATTTATAACTTAGAAGCGCAGCAATAAATGAGTATTGCCTATAATAGATTCATGCCAAGTCTTATGTCAAACTGAAATAAAAAATGAGACAGACCACTTTAAGTAATCAAATCTGTCAGTGCTGCTAACTTCTTTTAAACTATTGATAAAAAATTCCAAGGTCTTTAAAAACAAGTTTAATTATTGTTAGTAATGCAAACGTATATAAGATGCTATATATAGCTTTTTAGATTCCATAAACTTATCATCTTAATCCCTGTAAGTGTTTTTATAAATTTATCATCCTAATCCCTATATGTCATTTTTTGTTCTTGTAGCTTTTTTCCTATTATCCCACACACACACACTTTGGAGGATTCAAAACCCACTCACACATGGAAATTACTATCTTGAGGTTAAATTCCCACTTTCCTCTTAGGAGTTTTTCCACCCTTGCTGAAGTCAGAGTTGGCGATTACACCTTTCTACACTGGAACGTCTGGTCACCATTTGTCTGGTCCTTGCTCCAAAAATTTAAAAAAAAAAAAAAAGATAGAGGTCAAAAATATTATGTTGGGAAATACAAGGTAGTTTCTAGTCATATTAGTCATATTTGTTAGTTTATTTAGGTAACTAAATAAATCCAGAAATTATAATCCACGCTTAACCTAAAAGGGTCCTCTAATTGAATTCTTCCTCTTTGTGGTCATGAAATTGGAAAAATATTAATGACAATAAAATGAGGAGAGTAGAATTTCCATCTGCCAAAAGTTTCCTAAGTTTGTATTCTTTTAAAGGCTATTTGCCAAAGACAACATTCCACAGAAAGTGAGCTTGAATGCTGCCCTATTTCAAGAAAAGGGAAAGTACATATAGGAATATGTAGAGATCAATAGTATTGGTAACACATTTTCAAGATTTTTTTTTTTAAAAAAGAAAGTCACCAATTTTGGAGGAATAAACTTTTTCCTAAATTCCTTCCTTGCCTTGGAAGGTAAGTTATGTACTTTACTGTCCATCCTCAAAGTGTCCGGCATCCTCAGAGCAAGTTCAGCAGCCTCCTTCTCTTCCTTCTGTCTCCTTATTTGGCTAAAAGAAATAAAATTCACCATTTGGCTAAACTCAAATCCAAGCTATCACTTGGTTCCTTTCTTCCTTACCTCTGAATAGAATTCATAAAACATGTGGTAACTCTATTAAGTACTTCTTAAGGCTATTTTTTTCTCTTTTATTGCAATTGCTACTCACTTTTCTCTGTGCTTAAATACTCAGCTCTTTCCAAGTCATTCCTCAAGGTGCCAGCAGACATATTCCTCCCAAGCAATTCCAGTCATGTCTATATTCCTCTCTAAAATCTTTCAATGACTTCCCACTACATGCACAAAATGGTGGTGATGCCTGACCTTCCAAACAGGACTCTGAATACATTTGTTCGATCTCATCTCCTGACATGTACTGAAGAGCTGCAGTGTCTTGCACTGTAGTTTCCAAAGTGATCTGTGCCTTACATAATCTATGCCCTTATCTATTTTGTTTTCTTCACCTGAAATATTGAATCCACTGACTTACTGTTCATTGCTCAGTCCTACATAGATTGAAATGAAGCTTAAGTGTCTCCAAAACTTTCCTTTACTCTCCCAGAACATTTACCCCACCTCTGTTAACACACATATCGGAGTTCTGTTGTGACACTTTTTTCTATCTGTTCTACCAGACTGCTCTTAAAGAATAAGGAGCACATGTAAAAGGATTGGAGGAACCATTTGACCCTGCCGTTGCTCTGCTAGATATATACACAAAAGAATTAAAAGGTTCATACCACAGGGACATATGTGCAGCCATGTTTATAGCAGCTCAGTTTGTGATTTCTAAACCTTGGAAACAAACCAAATGTCCATCAACTGGAGACTGAATAAAAAAGCTGTGGTTCTTCTACAGAATGGAGTATTACTCTGCCATAAAAAATGATAAGTCCGAACCATTTATACTTAAATGGACATATTTTTTTTTTTTTTTTGAGACAGGGTCTCTTGTAATTCAGGCTGACCTGGAGCTCAGCCTCAAACTCACATCATAGCACTCCTCCTGCCTCTGCCTCCCAAGTGCTGGGATTACAGACATGAGCCACCATGCCTGGCACTGTGGCATGTGGTACTGATTTCTGCTGGGGTATCCTTATGAGGATAAAGATAAACTGAAAGTTAAACAAGATTTTGGAACTCTACAAGTAGAAAACCAGGAGCCTAAGTACACAACAACTGAGTTGTTTCATTTTCTGTAAAAGTCTGAAAGTGATGAAGTATCAGGCATACAGACACACGCCCGTATTGTATGTGGTTAACCAGGGGATTAAAACTGGGCCCTTGTGCTTGCAAGACAGACGCTGGAACCACTGAGCTAAATCCCTGGCCTTAACTAGGTGTATCTTGAGGACATCCTCATAAGTGAAATAAATAGGTCACAGATGTGTAAATATCCCATCTTTTCTCTGGTGTGAGAAAATAAAGATGTAAATGAGTTCTAGAATTGTATATTATATATTGTCAAATAGAAAATACTCAAAGCAAAATGGGGTAAAGGGAAAAATAACGGGATTATAACAAGAAAGAAAGAAATCAAAGTTTATGTATATAGGGGGTGGGGTGGTAGTTTGGGTAGGGCTATGGGAAAAAATGAGAATTAAGTTGTGTCATATACTGGTACAAATTCTCATTGTTGAGTGCAATTATGATGTGTATATGTAATGTACCAATAAATATTTCAATTTAAAAAAAGACCTCATTGATGTCTTGACATCCACCTGATTTAAAAAAAAAAAACACTACATAGTATATGTAGTGAATGTATGAATAAATTCTAGATATATGACTTATTTAAGTATTGAGATTTATTTTAATTTTGATGATACAATTTCCTCCAGGTTAAGTAGAATTGAACAATAAAACCACTTTTCACAAATTATTAAATTCAATATTTATTTGTTTAAAGTTGAGTTCAAAAGTAGCCTTAGAAGGTAGACTCAATGATTTCTTGATTGTCACAGATTTTTGTTTCCTTATAGTTGGTTCTACACTTTGGTAGGGTTTTTGGTTTTAGTTTTCTCTAAAATTCTTTTATTTATATTATTAATTTTCTTATTCTGTTTTCTCTCATGGTATCAAAATTCAAAATAGAGGCTAAGGATTTAACTCAGTGGTTCCAGCATCTTCCTGGCATGGACAAGGTCCTGAGTTCCATCCCAGGTAACCACACACCACAATATTGGGTATGGTGACGCACACCCATCAGCAACCAGTACCACACACATAGCACAGTGCTGGGCATGGTGGCTCACACCTGTAATCCCAGCACTCAGGAGACAGAGGCAGAAGGATTGCTGAGTTCAAGGCAGAGTTCAGGACCAGCCTGAATTACAAAGTGAAACCCTGACTAAAAACATAAAACAAAGCAAAAAATTCAAAATTGGGTATAAATACAATTATATTTCCTGGGGTTTTTTTTTCTTTTCTTTTCTTTTTAGAATTTATCTAGTGGCATTACATGTCATTAAGAATTTAGCGAACATATATCATTGTTAATTTTAGAGAATATTTGGAAGTAGAACCTAAAGGAGAAAGGACCATAAATATATTCCACATTTTTTTAGACTGACATAATTTAGGAACATCTCACCACGTTCCCTTTCCCCCTACCAGTTTGTGTTGGGCTTTTGTTGGGAGTATTTTTGATACAAATTTTTGTTTTTAAAAAGTCAATGTAATTGCTTATTAGGAGGAAAGCTATTTAGAAGGGTATTTTTTTTCTAACTTCATTTTTCAAAATGTCTCACATAGCACATACCCCATTAATTTGAATAAAAGTCATTAACCTTAATAGAATTCTTATCTTCTTCAATTTCTTTTGCTATATAAAGGTTTCCTATAAAATCACTCAGGGATCTGGACTATACTCATTCTTTTCTAGAAATTACAAAATTATTCAGAAATTCATTTTACAAAAATGGAAGTTCTCCAATCCTAGTTTCTACAATGTTTACTCTTGCAGATCAGAGATTGGAACACTACAGGCATCACTGGATACCCATTTTTTCCTTGTCATGTTCCTTGTCTTGGTTTTAACGTTTACTATTATGTCTGGTTCCTTGACTCAACATTTATTCTTTGAAATTAATAAAATTTTGATCAAATTCTTTAAAACAAAAGAGCTGTTAAAAAAGCTTTTCATTTTATTGTTCTCACTTTTGGTAGTGTTTCTGATCTAAATGGATCAATTGTGACTACTCTTGCAACTAATGGACTGTTTTCCAATCTAAATTCACATTAGAAATCAAAACCACTCAGTGGATTCAAGACTGGTCCTTTTACTCTCTCACCTCACATATGAAGGTTGTTACAAAGTTGATGAGGATAATCAAGTCATACTGGAAAGAATGTTTTGGACTGCAAATATACAGCTGCAGTAAGGAGATATTTTGGCACTTCCAGTAGTATAAAAGTTAGAATGCTTAATAAGAAATACGGAATTGATCCACTGAGAATACCATGATCCCTTCATGGTTATTAAGAGATGTGTGAAGCACATAAAAATAGATGTAGACTATTTGTTACTAAAAAGATTCATGGTTCATTTCTAACACCTTTAGAAATTTATATTGGTTTCTTTTTAACTATATAAAATGTTCAGCAATCAAGTTTCTAGGCTTAGATCGATGTTTTTAAATAAATCGGTATCTCAACCTGTTGTCTGAAAAATTATATATTCCAAGTGGTCTTGGTTGTACATGAACTCACACACACATTTTCATTTATTTCTTCATGATAGCCTATAAAATAACAATGCACATAATCATGTATTATTTTAGGGTGTTAAGTCACAAATATAAGTTGCATGTATGGAAAGATAGCAGCAATGTAAGTTTGGTAGTTAGCAAATAGATAAATAGTGCATTAGCCTAAAGAAAAAGAAATCTCAAGACAACCATAGAAAAAGCCCCAAAAGCAGAAGCAAAATGAGTTATATTGCAAAATCAGAGATCTTTCAGAAATGACAGAACCAGGTATCCTTACGAGGATAAAGATAAACTGAGAGTTAAACAAGATTTTGGAACTCTACAAGTAGAAAACCAGGAGCCTAAGTACACCACAAATGGGTCATTTCATTTTCTGTAGAAGTCTGAAAGTGATGAAGGATCAGGCATACAGACACAGGAGACAGAGGAGGGCTTGTCAACTTGAAGGGGCTGACGAAGAACCAGGAGATCTCTCTGAACTCTCTGCTTACCTCACTCTGAGAACAACAGCAGCCACTCTTATAATCTTTGCATAGATCTTCTCTAGGGACTCTTTTGACTAAGAAAAAGATCTGACAGACACAACCTCACTGAGAAAACGGCTGTCCAAGATCATCCAACAAAGTCATAGCAGTTGACAACTCCATCAGAATCTAATCAAGCATTTAGTGAGGCATTCTTTTTTTATTGTCTTTACTGATAAATTTTATATATACAATATGATCACTTTTAACATTGAAAGTTTGTGTCATACATGACACTATTTAATTCTCATTTTTCCTATTCCCTTGCCCTCCCTAAAGCTTCTCACCCCCAATATAATAAGCTTTGTTTCCTTTTTTATAACCATCAGTTTTTTCTTTCCATAAATATATATGGGCAGGAAGTGATATTTACATATCTGAAGAAAGCCTCCAGTATGAGATAAAAGGGTAAATATATACAATAATACATAATATTGTACATCAGTGTACAATGAAAACAGAGAAAACTTGAATGATATGGGAATGAGTGTGTGTGTTTAATTCCTAGCCCCACAGACATATTTTAAAATGAACCGTCATGAAAAAGAGCTCAAGAATATTAAAAGTAAGACTAAGACAAGCAAATAAAATATTTGGAAATTAAAATATGATAGCAGAAAAAAATAAAAAGAATAAACCAGAAAAGTTTTAATTTTAATGTAGTGATATAATGAATAAAATGGATAAATATGAATAAAATAAATAAAAGTTCTAAATGTAGGAAATTAACAAAAACAAAATATAGAGTCACAATTTGAATAATAAGATTATCATAAAGAATTAATAGAGAAAATTATGATAAGAAAATTATCAAAGAAATAATTAAACAAAATGTTGAAAACTCTAGTGGGGAGTGAAAAGTTCCTGGAATAATAAACAGAGGCGAGGGATAAAAAGGCCCAGCTCCAAGCATAGAGTACGGATTAAAGCATAGAAATAATACTTTCAAAGAGAAAAAAAATCAAAAACTAATCACATATGTCAGTGACAATATCAAATTCTAAGCAACCACAAAAATAAGTTTAAAAATGGTGACTTTAAGTTATGAAGGAAAATCACAGTCATCTTGTACTTTTATATCAAAGAGGGAATTAAATGTTAGAATAGAATAAAAATATTTTCATATGTTCAAATTAGCATAAACTTGATTTCCTATGAAATCTTTCTCAAAAAAATTAAGAGAAGATACATCACAAATATAAAGTTGTAAACAAAAAAAAGAAAAAAAGAAAAAAATTAAACACAGGGAATTAAATTGAGGGGAAAAATAATAAGTTTTCTGAGATGATGCTTTAGGGAGACCACAAAACAGCAGCTCAGTAAACACTAAGTGACTACTGAGTCCAAAGGAGATCATCAGGGAAAAGTTTCCTAGAAGATAATCTCTGAGAAGACAGAATTAATAGTATTTTGTATCAATTTAATATATTGAGATTCTTGCACTTAAGCAGAAAACTTGGGAGTGCATTACTGATTGGAGTATGAGAAATGAAACAATGCAAACACACACATACACACACACAGGTTTTAACTCAATTAAAATAAAGTGAAAGAAAATATCCAAGAAAGTAAATATAAACATAATAATTTAAATGGGGTAGATATGAACAAATTAGATACGTATCATGTAACAGTGAAAAAACAAATTGTCAATCAAATAAAAGATGTGCATTGTATTGGTGAAATTTCTTTTGCTGGGATAAAACACTTGACACACAACTTAAAGAAGAGGTTTAATTTGGCTCACAGTTTTAGGGGATTCAGCTCATGGTTAGTTTAGATCCGAGGCAGAAACATCATTGCATAAGGGCACAGCAAAAGCTGTTCGTTTGGTGTCCAGGAAGGGGAGAAGATCTGAAATGAAAATATACATTGTTAGGTCACATCCCCAATGGCCCACTGCCAACCAGCTTCCCACCTATTAACAACACTTTAGCTATAATTCCACCAATGAATTAATCCAAGGTTGAATGTCCTGGCCCCATGATTCAACCACCTCAGAAAGCCCCACCTATGAACATATGAAATTTTGGGGACACATTTTAGATCTAAACTGTAACAAATATTTTGATAAAATGGAAAAAAAAGTAAGAGATCAAAGGTACAAAGCAATTAAACATTTACTTTTCGTAGTATCTATAGAAATACTATAGCTCTCTTACTAGTTAATTCTATTTTGTTTATTTATTCTATTGCTATTTTACAGCAATATATAGCACATATCACAGAAATGCATGAAATCTTTGAGATTCATTAGAAAACACAGTGAAAGAAGAAAATAGACATTCTTCTATTAAAAATATAGAAATATTAGAATGCAAAATTATATATACCTTTATTCTACTTACTACTGAATTTATTTATGATAATGGTAACTTTAAGCAATAGACCCATTGGAATTAAAAGCTTTGAATTATTATAAGAAATAGTATGGCCTATTAAAGCCAAATTGGAATAAGCTATAGGCTTAGTAAAAGTAGTTGCATCTTAAACTTAACCAGATATGTGACTGCTGAGTGTTGAGGGGGATGATGTGCAAAGAGTAGGAACTGAAACCAGAATCAATACTAATGATTTTTTCAGAGGAATACTTTCTAGTGCCAAGAAAAATTTGTGGAAAAAATATGCAAGGTCCAATTTTTTTTAAAAAAAGTAATTTCTACATGTTGGAGTTACCAGATACATAGTATTAATCATTTTATGTAGGTTGAGCACTTTCACACCTATCTCAGGTGCAAAATCTCAGGTAATGTTCTAGGAAACAATTTGTTCTTTGAAATAGAGTCTTGCTTTGTAGTTCAAACTGGCCCTGAACTCACTATGTAGCCCAGGCTACCCTCAAACTCACAGTAATCCTCCTGCCTCTGCCTCTGCCTCTGCCTCCTGAATGCTGGGATTATAGGCATGAGTCACCATGCCTAGCATTGTGGTATGTGGTACTGAGGATTGAACTCAGGACATTGCACTTGCCTGGCAAACACCAGAACCACTGAGCTAATCCCTCGATTAGAAACTAATATTCTAAACAGGTTCCAATTTAAAATATAAGTTTACATTCTTTCATGTCATCTCCCCATATTAGAAGAGGTTGTCCTTTTTTTCTTCCTACAGTTGTTTTACTCTTGACATGGATTTTTGTCCAGTAGCTATATGTGCTTTCTGAAAAATTTCTCTCTTCTACTTTTGGTTCCTAATTAATAGGCTATTAACATGCTCAGAAATTGTTCTCTCATTTTATAGATTATGGGATTTATCAAGAACATCAGAACCTTCTTAATCTCATCAATTCCTACTGTACACATTATCTTGGAAATCCCCTTCACAACTAAATCCTAAAATCAATGCTCTGCAATTGTTGTTTCTACTTTTTCACATTTATTTTTTCAAGTGAATTCAGATATATTTCTATTCTGTGCATGACTGTGTAACTATTCCAGTAAATGCCCTCATTGTCTGATAGGATATTTTCAGTCTTTGTCTCATTTGACCTATGTGAATGGTTACAGTAAGTTATTTGTTATTCATCCATGGTTCTCTCCCTGCCTATGTAAATATTCTCTCCTTGCTCATGGATTAAAGTCCCTAGAACTTGGTCTTCAATCTTCTTTGTAGACAGTCTTGCCAATTTTAATCACATCTTCAGATGAATTAGAAGCTCAAGCATCTGTTGTACTGCTTTGACATGAGCCCTTGAAATGATCAGCATTCTGTAAGATCTTACCACAAATCTGTTTGTCCTCTGAGTCCTCTTTTTTCTTGGAAGCACCATGACTCAGGTAGCAGAGAAGACCAAAGTGGATATTAATTCTTGTCGTCTCCCTCATCCTTAACTTCATGTCAGCCATCCATACCAGCGTGTTGTGAGTCCTACTCATTTGTTGGTCTGAGCCATATTTTCATCCACTGCCACCTTAGCTTCATCTGAACAGCATTTTCACAGTTGATGGTAATATCTCTCTCCTGAGAACCACCCCTCAGCTTTCCTACCACACTGATACATGTTCTATACTGCATTGAAGCCATCTAAACTTGTACAGATCTCATCAAATTACTCAATGTCAACATTCCAATTGCTTCACTTTATCTGTAGAATAGAGTTCAAACCCATGTCCTTCCATGACCAAGCTCTCAGCTTCTTATACCACTTTATCTCTTATGGCACCACACTTATATTTTACTCTAACCATAACAAATTTCCTCCTGCTCCCTGAATGTACATTTATACAGGCAGTTGGTTTGTATCATCATTCAAGTTTTGCTTTCCCTTTTCTTTCTCCAAATCCACACCAAAAAAAAAAAAAAAAAAAAAAGAACACCTATCAATGTGTTAGTCTGATATCTGTCACTGTACCAAAATATCTGAAGTAGTTATTTATAAACAAAAAGAGTCATTGTGGCTCAGAGTTTTAAAGATTACAGGCCATGATCAATCACCCTCCTGTAGCTTTCAGCCTGTGGCACCACAGCTGGGGCAATGCATCTTGGAGTAAAATTGCTCAACTGTAGCTAAGGGGAAAAATAAAAAATTAGTGACAAAGACAAAGTCATAAAGGCACCCTTGGCTTATGCCCTTGATTACCTAGAGGCCCCACTTTTGAAAGGTTTCAGCAGTCTCCAATAGCATCTGCATGGAGACCAAGTGTCCACCACTTCAGACTTTGTGGCAAATGACTTGCAAAGAAAACTTCTTCCAGATCAACTTTTACATGAAGCCCTCTTGAACTAGTCAAGTAAATTTAGCCAATTCTTCACTGTGTCTTCAGTGATCTCTCTGCAATCTGACAAGGAATGATGTATTGTTTTGCATCGGACTTTATGGTCCTTTAGGACAGAGCCTATGTGCTGTTTAAGAATATCCATATGTCAAAGAGTCTCTGGAAGATAGGTCATGCATGCCCTCAGAAACCTATAACACTATCCAAGTGCTCTATACAACAAAAAAGAAAGCAGCTCTGGATAAGTTTCTGTGTGAATGTTGTTATTCCATAAAATTCCCATCATGATTGAATAGACCTATAATGACATAAATGAAGCTGTCTTCTTTTGCATCAATCTGAAAAATAACCTACTAAGAAAGTTGTTCTATTTTGGACATGACCTGTGTAATTTAATTATTTCTGAATGTTAAATTAAGAGAAAAGTAGTGAAGCAAATATAGTTATTCTAGTACTAGGGGAAATATTAAAGTATATTGAATTATGAGTCGAGAAAAGGCTAAAAAAAAAACAGACCTTCTGAATAGTGGTAAGATAAAAGAATGCTTTTGGATAACAGGTTATTGAGCTTGAAAGGATTGTTGTATCTTATAAATAGAACTAGGTAAATGATGTTTCAATTCTATAGAGCCTGGCTGTGCTACAGTTGAAATGGCACCATATGGCATATTTTGAAAGTATTCCATGGTCATAGGTGGCTATATAAATTTTACAAACTGGATTTATGTAATAGATTATAAAACTTGAATTTTATGGTATCTAAACTTCTTCATTATTGGAGGCTTTCATAATTTGTACATTAAGCTGGACTGGTGCTCTTGTTTTTGTTGTTGTTGTTTGTTGTTTTGGTTTGGTTTTTTTGAGAACGAGTCTTGTATTATAGTCCAGACTGGCCCTGAGCTCAGCCTCCAACTCACATCACAGCAATCCTCCCGCCTCTGCCTCCTGAGTGCCAGGATTATAGGTGTGAGCCACCACGCCCAGCACTGTGGTATGTGGTACTGATTGCTTCTGGGCATGAGTCTCCACGCTCAGTATTGTATGTGGTTACCAGGAATTGAACCCAGGTCCTTCCACTTGCAAGACAGGTGCCAGAACCACTGAGCTAAATCCCCAGCTCAGTGGTAGTGGTTTATCAGAACTTAAAAACATTAGTGTCATAATTTGTATATTAGAGCTACGCAATCTATTTGATAAGAAAAGAACACATTATACTCCTAACTGATATTTCTGCATTGTCTCCAGGTTCTTTGAGGACTTTTGTATGTGGTCAATATTTCCTGCTTAATTTTGAGTGATTTATAATTTCAGTCTTAGAATTTAGTCCTTACTTTCCCAAAGTCTAGGTCACACTATCTTGCACATATAAATATAGGGCCAGTCCTGATGTTCTACCTCCATAAATATGCAGTCAATTAGAGGCGATGTGAAATACAGCAAAGTTAAAGACTAGAGAGAAAGGAGAGAAAGAAAGGGGTAACACCAACAAAATTCTGTGAAATTACTGGGTTCTAGACACAGACAATGCATGTTGATGAAAGAACTGGTGGGATATATCAGATAAATGAGTGTCTTTGCTTAGAGAATCTCATGTAGGAGAAAACTGGACAGTGAAATAACAACTTTAATAATCTGGAGTCAAAATTGTTAAGATAAAAAATCATAGAGACAAATGTAACAAGTGAAAATACCTTTAAGGTCACCCAGTTTTCACTTAGTTTTAAAAATTTCAAAGACTAGAGCTTACAACACTGGAGTTGAAAATGTCAAATATATTCCTGGAGAAATAGAATGGAATATTGCAGAAATAGACTAAAAATTTCTAATCTCACCAGAAATCTGTAGAAGCTTTCTGGAGTTCTAATTTCTAAGATGACAAATTTAAAAAATGAACAAAGATGAAGAAGAAGAGAGGGAGGAAAAGGAGGATGAAGAGTCTTATCCCACAAAAGAATAGCTACGTAGAGCCTATTTGTATACTGATTGCACCTGCTGTGTATCCAGGGGCAAGGCTATTGAGCAGTTATTCAAAATGTCCCATTAAGCTATCACAAACATTCCTGAAATTAGTATTTTTGATGCCTGTGTACTTCCCAGGCCATATGTGAGACAGCATTCAATGAACAATACTATTTAGAGCCAGGGGCCAGGCATGAATCTTGTCAAGTCCAGAAGGATGGAACACTACTCTCCGGGTTTAGACTTGTCATGCTGGTCCCATGGGCTCTATCAAAGCCTGTGAAAGGAACTGAGTCCTTAGAAGGACTGGGGGTGAGGGGGGAGAAATTATATTTTAAAGAGTTAAGTAAATGTAAATATGTGAAGCTGCCAAAAGAAAGTTGGTGAATTCCTTAGTACATTCTATTGAGCTCTTACAGAGGTAATAAAGAAGTAATGATGAAGAACAAATATTTTCACAGGCAGGGTGAGGGGCTTAGGTAGATCTCCCAAACAGACATTGAAAAATTTAACAGAAAGACCAAAGCTTAAAAATATATTCCTAGAAGCACACTTGGAACCTTGAGTAACCCAAGCATGGGCTGTGTTGTCTGATACAGTAGTCATCAAATATATATCATTATTGAAGTACTTGAAAAGTGACTGGTCAGAGTTTGAAGTGTGTTGGAGGTAAAATCTAAATGTAACAGATTTAAGACTCAGCAGTAAAAATCTTCATAAAAAATCTCACTAGTATTACATATTTATTATACAGTAAAGTGATATTTGGATATACTTAATTGAATACAATATATTATCAAAACTGTTTCCTATCTCTATTTTAATCTGGATACTAAAACAATGGAAGATACACAAGTAGTTCATATGTGAGGATTACATTATACTTCTACTGGGCAAATATTATGTGAGAAAAGGGAGATATTGAATTTTAAATTTGTTAGACTTTTTTATTTATGCTGTTTAATCTTTGAGTTTCAAAAATAAAAGCTGATTTTAATTGTAACTGTTTGCCCTCTATTTCAAAAAACTTTTATACTTTCTTTTGATTAAAATTGTAAAGCCCAAGTTAAATTAATTAAACTTACATTTTTCCTAGTGTGTAACTCATCTTGTAAGAAATAGAAACAAAGTATAAAATCATTTAAGTGATAAATATCATAATCTCAGTTATTGAGATATTCAAAGCATGTCCAAGAAATATTTCTAAATGAATTCCAAAATGTATGCTAGGTATTATGAAATATAAAGAAAATGTTCAAAAGGAAAGGGGAAAAGAAAGGATAGGGAAAGTAAGAGAAGAAGGAAAAAAATAGATAATAAAAAAGGTAAACAAAGCTTATGTATACAGGGGGCAGGGAATGGAGGGAGGACAGGAAAATAGGGAAAAAATGAGGATCAAGATGTATCATCGACTGGCACAAACCCTCAATATTGAATGTGATTATGATTGTGTATATACAATGTACCAATAAAATCAATTTTTATAAAAGAAACTAAACTAAGAGCACTTTAAGTTTGCTCAAAGAAATAACAAGTGTTTAAGATGGTAGATGTGCCAGTTACCCTGAGTCAATCACTTTCCAAAATATAAGTGATTCAAAACATTTGTACTATATTGGGATATACAAGTAATATATATTAAGAAAAAACATAAAGTGAAATAAAAACTGAACTGAGTAGTAAGACAAAAACTTGTTATCAGTACCTTGTTCTGTTCATTTATCTAGAGATAACATATAGGCAGATTATATCCCACTCTTCCTGGAAATTTTTGATTGGTAATCCTCTGTCTTTTACTAATGTATCTTATTTCTTTCATTATCTATAAAAGAAGTAAGTGTTCTTTCACCTTGAAAACTGAAATACCTCTTCCTGATATAATCAGATGCTTTCCAACTGTTTTAAAAGGAAAGGAAATTGCTTCTCTGGCTGCCAGCCATGATGCAGCTGAGAACATACCTCTTAATAAAGAGAAAGTGAGTGACTTTCTTTTGAAAGAGAGACAATCTCCATAGTCATTCTATACAAGCCACTGTCACTTGAATACCAGTGGAATAAATAACAGACAGATAAATAAAAAAACAACCTCCTGTGTGGAGCTATCATAGTTAATAATAAAGATTCAAAATCATTTTCAACCAATCAACATGTTGAATTACTTAAAGGAAAGTGATCCAAAAATCATCCTGGCAATGCCATTCTTTTATTAGTCATTAGACTAATAAAAAAGAGAGAGAAAAGAAGGAAAAAAGGAGGAAGGAAAGACATGGGAAAGGGAAGAGGGAAGAAAGAAAAGGAGAGAAAAAGGAAATCTTCAGTCATGTACAGATCTGTTTTAAGATATATTCTACTCTGGTATTAGGTTTTTCATCATAGTAGCAGACCATGAATGTTATGTAATATATTGATGTCATTTGACATTACTGTCACTTCATTATTGCTTCCTCAATTTTAATTGTTCCTTGCACAAAACACAAAGGTGTTAGAAACCGTATTGTCATAACTGTACTACTTATTTGTTTTACTTTACTTCATAGCATTTAGTTAAAAAGAGAAAGTCAAAGTACACAATTCAGAACAAATAAATGGAACTGCTTTAAAATTTGGAATTGTTAATTTTACATGGTCTTCTTCCCATTCCTTTGTACCTATTTATTCTTTATTATATTGGTGCTACTAACTGGGGCTGGTCACAGGATTATGGTCTCACCAAATTTCTGAGAGAGGAAAGAACCTTGGAGATCTTTACTAACAGTAGCCTAAAGTTCTTGTTGATTTGCACATGGTCACTATTAAATATCAAATTGTGAGACAGGGATTTAGCTCAGTAGTTCTGGCACCTGCCTTGCAAGCACAAGGACCCAGGTTTGATCCCCAGTAACCACATAAACAATACTGAGTGTGAAGACTCATGTCCACCAGTAATCAGTACCACATACCACAGTACTGGGTGTGGTGGCTCACGCCTGTAATCCCAGCACTCAGGAGGCAGAGACAGGAGGATTTCTGTGAGTTCAAGGCTGAGCTCAGGGCCAGTTTGAACTACAAAGCAATAGCCCATCTCAAAAAAAAAAAAAAATCAAATTACAACAAAGCTTGCTTTCAAAATCACCCTAATCATCCTTATAAACCTAATTTTATGATGTTTTCTCCGGATATATGAGGTGGGATTAATCAATTAATTATAGTTGTTGTGTAATAAATATGTTGCTCCACTGAGAGATGCCAAAAGAAAAAGCATAAGATATTTCTCTTGCCTTGAAAGATGATATGAAGTCAAAGGGAACAAAGGCAGCTCCAATAATCTAAGAATGAAATAATCATAAGAATCCATTGCAAGATTTAGTATCCATTTTGTTACTCTCAATCCTGATGTCAGACCTGAGAAAGATTCAGAGGAGATGGTGTAGCATTGCTCTACAGAGTGTTGGAAGTAGGGATAGAAGATCCAAGATGACATACATAATATGTGTGGGCTCCCGTACAGGTGGCCAACCTCCACGTAGACTTTTTCTTCTCTTAAGGATCTTAGACCATACTTATTCTTGTCACATGATAGTCTAGGCCAAGATTGATTCCAGGGCTGAAAATGGAAACCTCCTGACTTCTTAAGACTTAAAGCCAAAGATCTTGCAATGGATCAGTTCAGATCCAAAGAAGGGGAAAAAGCCTTCATCACTTGGTGAAAGTGGTAATTAAGTCAAATTACCAAGGCACTGACTGGTAGGGTAGGAGGAATTGTAACTGTCTTTGGAAACAATTTGCCAAGTATATTCCAAAAAATCATAAAAAAGTAAAGGAATGCATACGAGAGTTTCACTTTTATATAGTGATATGTCATTAAAAGATTTTTAAGAAGCTGTTTCAATAATTAGAATAATTTAAAATACCCTGTGCTAAACTTTTTGTGAAAAAAGAATGTCTTCTATTTATATAAATGTGTGAAATCACCTTTATATAATAATTTTGTCAGTCTGGTCATTTTGACAATATTTTCTCTTCCTACCAAGCAACAGAGTATGTCTTCCGATGAAGGAAAAACTCAAGTCTGATTGGGTCAAGCATGCCACATGCATGTCTCCTTGAGACACCCAAGGAGTTCAAGCATGCTCACTCCTGTGTGTAGAAACTGGCCTATAGCCACGTGGGGACCTCCTGTTCCTACTCTAGTCATGATTCCTCATTCCACCAAGAGCTAACCATAAAAGGTAAAAAACTTGTGCTCCACCAATCAGCTACAGCATTTTGCCCCTGTGCCCATAGCCACACCTACTCCTTGTGCTTTATATAAACCTGTGTTGTCCTCAGTGAAGACGGAAGTGTTCACCAAAACCTCCCCGTAGTATGCGTGGTGACTCTGAGTGTTCACCCTCTTGGTCTGGGCCTCCAAACCTGATCCTCGGCTGCATGCCACCCTGACGCTGAGGACAACTACATTTTGTTTTTCTGATATTCTCTTCTATCTCCCTTTTCAGAGTGCTGCAGTTTTCAGAGTAGAGATCTTTGACCTCCTTTTTAGATTGATTCCTAGATATTTCACTTTCCTGGATGTTATTGTGAAAAGAATCAATTCACCAATTTCTCTCTCGGTGAATTTGTTGTTCATGTATATATAGGCCACTAAGTTTTAAGTGTTGACCTTGTAGTCAGCTACACTGCTAAATTTGGCGTCTAAGTCTAACAATTTTTTGGATGAGTTTTTAGCGTCTTTTATAGAGAACATCATGACATCTGCAAATAGTGACAGTATAACTTCTTTTGCTGTATTTTTGATCATGCCTTATAGAGACACACACAAAAAAGACTTCCAAAGCATTCATGACTATTAATTAAAGAAAATAATTCAACATTTTTCTAAGCCAATAGATATTATATTTTGGATTTTCTTAAATTTTCTGATTATGTGAATTTTTTCACTCTGTTCTGAATTTCTACATACTGAAATGTGCAAGATTTTACTTATAAGATGAACCACAAAACAGCCACAATTGGAGAAGTTTGTATTTTTTGGAGGTCTAGATGCAAGAAGGATGGGTCATTTGTTAGAATTCTTTACGGAGAAATTTGGGAAAATGTTTGAAAATATCCTTTAAATTACTGAAAATATTAATAGACCTTTTCAAATTCTCAGTTACACTAAAGGGGCTATAATCCCTCAGGGCATATAATATTCTTTATAGCCCTTTTGATCATTAGTTGGTTGTATAAGAAAGTCAGTGTATTTTTCCTCTGATGATATTCTAAAATAAACCGTGTAATCTTCTTGCATAAAATTTCAGGAACTCAGAAAATATCAGGCAACTATTGTACACCAGTAGAAAAGTGTGGCTTTCCTACACATTTAGGCTTGCCATGATGTCTTCTTTGCTCAGCATGTACATGCATACTTATCTTATCGCCAGCCTTTATGGCTTTGCTGTCTACAGTCCTCTTTCCTAGTGATTTCACACTTTTATATAAATGGAAAATATTCTTTTTTCACAAAAGATTTAACAGCCTATTTTAAATCATTTTAATTATGGAAACAGCTTCTCAAAATCTTTTAATGACATGTCACTATATAAATGTGAAACTTGCATATGCATTCCTTTATTTTTTTATGATTTTTTGGAATATACTTGGCAGATTGTTTCCAAAGACAGTTACAATTCCTCCTATCCTACCAGTCAGTACCTTGGTAAGGTGACTTAATTACCACTTTCACCAAGTGATGAAGGCTTTTTCCCCTCCTTTGGATTTGAACTGATATACTGCAAGATCTTTGGCCTTAAGTCTTAAGAAGTCAGGAGATTTCCACTTTCAGCCCTGGAATCAAGCTTGGCCTAGACCATTATGTGACAAGAGTTAGTGTAGTCTAATGTAATCCTGATTAAAATTCTAACAGCATATTTGGTAGACCTACAGAAAATAATTCAAAAATTCATCAGAAACCACCAGAGACCTAGAATACCAAAAATAATTCTAGGCAACAATGGCACAATAGTGGTATCACAATCCCCAACTGAAAACTATATTACAAAAGCACAATAAAAAAAATAAATAAATAACAATCTCACGGTACTGACAAAGAAATAGACCTGAGGATCAGTGGAACAGACTAGAAGATCCAGAAACAACTCCAGACATATTAAGCCACATCACTTTTGACAAAAGAGGCAAACATTCTCAATGGAGAAAAAAATAGTCTCTTTAACAAATGGTGCTGGAAAAAAATGAGTTTTAACCTGCCAAAGAACAAAGCTAGATCTTTCTCTTTTTCCATGCACTAAACTAAAATCAAAGTGGATTAGAAACCTAAATATCTAAATAAAAACACTTATTTTGCTTCAAAGTAGTTTAGGTATAACTCTTACTAGCATTGGCTTAGGGAAAGGCATTATGAACTAAATATCAGGTTCATGGGATCTATCAGAAGGAATTAACAAAAGGGATCTTATTTTAAAACTTTGGCACAGCAAAACAAACCACCAGCAGAATGAAAAAACAACTGACAATATGGAAAAAATCTTTACCAGCTGCTTCTTAGACAAAGCGCTGCTATCTAGAGTATATAAAGAACTTTTAAAAATCACCCTCCCCCCAAATTTAAAGACCCAATTCAAAAATGGGCATCTGAAATGAACAGACTTTTCAGATGAAGAAGTAAAAGCAGCCACAAAACACATGAAGAAATGTTCAACTTTTCTGGTCATTCCAGAGATGTGGATGAAAACAACACTGAGATTCTGTCTCACTCCACAAAACATGGCTGCTATCATTAAGTCAACTAACAACAAATGCTAGTAGGGCTGGGACCAGAAAGGAACCTTTCTGCACTGTTGGTAGGTAGACTGGTGCAATACTGTGGAGATCAATGTGTAGACTCCTCAAAAAATGAGGATTAGAGATCCCATTTGACCCTGCTAGGTATATACATGAAAGAATTAAAAGATTCATATCATAGTGACATACGTGTACTGATGTTTATAGGAGCTTAGTTTGTGATGGCTTAATCTTGGAAACTGCCCATATGCCCTTCAGCTAGAGACTTGATAAAGAAGATGTGGTTTTTCTATAAGATGGAATATTCCTCATCCATAAAAAATGATAAATTTGAGTCATTTATACTCAAATGCACTTAATCTGAGGACATACTCATACGTGAAATAACTTTGTCACAGATATGTAAATACCATATCTTTTATCTGGTATGAGAAACTGAAGATGTAAATGAGTGCTAAAATATATGATAGATAAACTTAAATAGAAAATATTCAAAGGGAAAAAGGAGGTAGGCATAAATAAAGTAGAAAAAGAAAAAAATGATGGTATAAAAGGAAACAAAGCTTATTCACATAGTGGTGGGTGTGGTAGGTAGTAGGGAAGGCAGAGGAATGAAAAAAAATGAGAATTAAGTCATGTCATTTACTGGTGCAAATTTTCAATGTTGTTTGTGATCATGATGTGTATATAAAATGTACCAAAAAAGAATTAATTTTTAAAATACAGCAAATGGGGTGAGAGATTTAGCTAAGTGGTTCCAGAGCCTTCCTTGTAAGTTCAAGGGCCTGGGTGCAGTCCCCAGTAACCACATACAAGAATGCACTCACACCCATCAGCAGTCTGTACCACATGCCACAGTGCTGAGCATGGTGGCTCACACCTATAATCCCAGCACTCAGGAGACAGAGGCAGGAAGATTGCTGAGTTTGAGACTGAATTCAGAACCAGCCTAAACTACAAAACAAGACCCTGTCTCAAAAAGCTTAAAAAAAAAAAAAACCAGCAAATAATGTAGCCAACTGCCATCCAACAGTAAATCCCAATCATAAAAATATTTCAGTGAATCTTCATTCATGTTATTCATTGAACATAACATTGTACAAATTCTGGCCCTTCCCCAAAGTCAAAATGACTAGAAATGGTTAATATGTTGATGTATACAGGAAGTCAAGGTAGCCACAACAATGCAACTAAACACATTTACGAGAAAGCTTCCAGATATGTTTCAGATAGTGGCAAGAATGTAGATAAGTGTGTCTGAAGTGAAAACTTCTTGAGGGGGATTGACTGCAATATATCTTTTAAATTTTCTTAAAACTACATTTTTAGCATATATAGTATATACAGTCAACTAATCTTTGATAAATCACCAAAAATACACAGAGAGGGGAAATCACTTTAGTTGTATTGTATAAATACTAAAAGTATGTGGAAAAAACATTCAACATAGTCAATCAGAGAAACTACAATGAAATATCACCTCATGTCTGTTAGAGCAACTATTATCAAAAAAACAATAGATACCAAGTATCAACAAGGGTATGAAGAAAAATGAATCTTTGTACAATGTTGATGGACATATAAGTACAAATATTACAGGCAACAGTATGGATATTCCCATACAAATTAAAAATAGAATACTATTTGATATAGCAATCTCATTTCTAAGTGTATATCTACAGACAATAAAATCAATATGTTGAAGAAATAGCTACAACTCCATGTGTATTATTGCAGCATTATTCACATTTATCAAGGTATTGAATCAGCCTAGAAGTGTCTATCAATAAATGAATAGGTGAAGAAAATGTGCTTCATAATAAAATAAAATAGATAAAATAGAAAAAAAAATCATGCAACTATAGCAATCTGATTTTTGTCAGAGAAGCCAAAACTATGGTGAATGACAAATTTTACATCCATTTACAGAAGACTGACACAAGATTTGTATCCCTCTAACATCAAACCAAAATGGATCTGTGGCCTAGATGTAAATCCACAAACTTTGAAACTGTTGGAAGAAAGCACAAGGGAAATATGTGAAGTCATAGGCACAAAGACTGCCTGACTGTAACTCCAACAGCATGAGAAACAGTAACAAGGATCAACAAACAAGATTACATCAAATTAAAAAGCTTTTGCACAGCCAAAGAGACTTGCTGAGGCAAACTACAGAAAAAGAGAAACCATATTCAGCACGATTAACCAGTAAAGAAATGCAAATCAAAATGACACTGAGATTCTATCTTGCCTCAGTCATAATAGCTATCAAGAATACTAAAAATAGGGATAAGAATATTGCTCAGTGGTGTGACATGGCTCCCTGGGAAGCACTAGGTGTTGAGATTGATCCCTGGGGCACACACACACACACACACACACACACACACACACACACACACAAAACATTGAATATAAAAATGTAGGGGGAAGAACCTCCTGCACTGTTAATGGAAATATAAAGTAGTAAAACCACAATAGACATAAGTATAGAGATTCTTCAATAATTAAAACTAGATACGCCTTTTGATCCAGGTTTATTACGTCTTATGTAACCCAAAACAATTAATGACCACATGCTATTACACTAAATGCATACCAGTTTTAATAGCAGTGTACTTCACAATAGCTAAACTACAGAAACATCCATCTGCCTGTTCATAGATGAATGGATAAAAAAATGTGTGTTAGTGTTGACATAAACACGACATACATATCACTCGTTAAGAGAGAAGAAACAGTCATTATGGCCGATATTCCAAAACAATGAAAAACTTAAATTTGCCTCTGTATATTGACAAATAAGATCATGAAAAACTTAAAAATACAAGGAAAATGTACAAAATACCTGGGAAAGAGAGAACAGCAGGATTAAAGAAACCCAAGACTGAACATCAAGTGTAAATTGGATGATATTTGATATATACAATTTTATTTGCATTGGACAGATAGACAGAAAAGGAGAGAAATACTATTTAGCCATAAAGAAGATTGTAGTCATGTTATTTTTAGGAAAATAGATGATACTTGAGACCATCATGTTATGTGAAATAAGATAGACTAAGAAAGTTTACGTATTACATTTTCTCTTATGATACATCTATTGAATTAATTAATTAGTGAGAGATTACGGGAAACTAGAAAGAAGGAAGGAGATCAAAAAGGGTGGAGAGAAAATGAGAGGTTATGAATTTTAAAATGGTCAATATATAAGCATGAACCAATATACTAAAATGAAATTCTGTGTAATATATTATAACATAAATAATATATTGTATAATATATTTTATAATATATAATATATTTTATAATATTAATATTCAGTAATAGAAAAAGAAATAAAACATGGCACATGTATGTAAAGAATATTATTCAGCTTTTAAAAAAAAAGAAACTAGGCATGGTGCTGTATACATGTAATCAAAGCTCTCAGGTGGCTAGGGTAGGAGGATCACTGTAAGTTCAAGGCCAGCCTGAATTCCCTGGTGAAACTCTATCTCATAAAAATCAAACTAAATGAATAAAGAAGAAACAAAAAGAAGGAAAAGTCTACCATTTGCATAATGAGAATAAGCAAGGAAGATGTACATTAAGTGAGATAAATCTAGCATGGATAGATACAGCAGGATCTCACTTACAAATATATCTACAAAAGGCAAACTCATAGAAGCAGAAAGTAAAATGGTGATTACTAAGAGACGTGGATGTAAATCGGGAGGTGTTTGTCGAAACCTTTAGTTATAAGAGGATCTAAAGTACAGCGTGGGTGTTAATGGATGAAGTAATTAATTTGGTTGTGGTAATACTTTTACAATATATACGTGTGCAAAAGAATCACACACACAGGAAGTGAGGGGGTAGTTCCTTGGCAGATAATGTGGAATGACTCCACAGAAGACATAAAGTGCAAACATGGGCTGAAGAATGAGTAAAAACTTGACAATCTAGGAAGGAAATATGCAAAGTCAATAATTAAATAAACAATGATAAATGTAAAATTCACTTGTGATTATAACTAGTACACCATCACTGAAGTGATTTAATAGAAATAATACTGGCCACCTACTGGCAAAGAATGAATTCATTGAATTTACATAGGAGGTATAATTGTCTGCTTTAATCAGAAAGCATTTGGCCTGACAAATCATAAAAGGGGAAAAATAGCAACATATAACATTGTAAAGATACATAAAAATCCCAGAAATTTGAGAAGAATAGCCAAGTACTAACAGTAGTGCTATTTAATCACAAGAATTATACTGGGAGAACCATCAAAATCTCATCTTTCTTGTCTCTTACACAGGCAATTCATTTTCCTACATTTCTGCTCACTACTTCATTAGACTGCCCCTTTTCTCGGGACTCTCCTCTGCTTCAGATTACACATGTCTCCAAGTGATTATGTCAGCCATCTCTGCACAATAGCAACTCTTCATACACCATTGTGGAACATGTTCTAAGGACTTTGCTCATGTCTTGAGCAAGTCTGTTTCCTAGTTTTAAATTCCCAGACATGGATCTGATTGGCTCTCTTCCCAGTTTTATGATCCAGGCTGTGCAATCCATAGGCTTCTTCCTAGCTGAGACATAGAGTTGATGCCTTAGGGTAGCTGCATTCCCCTGGTCCAATAAGTATCAACCAGATAGTGTAGTTACACAGAACCTCGCCAAAACAAGCCCGTCCATTAGTGAGCCCCAGCAGCTTCCCTTAGAAGGGACTGAGGAAATAGCAGACCATTATAAACAAGTCTTGTACTGTTTGATAATTTTTCTTAATGGAGAAAATGTTTTGACTTAGATATTAATCAAGAAATGATTCAAGGTCGGGACAGTGGCACAATGGACAATGTGACTGACTACAGATCAGAAGAAATGATTCTTTCTGCTAAATGCAGCCAAATGAAATGGGCTTGCTGTGGTTGCAGTGAGAAAGAATGCAGAGGCTGCTGGCCAAGGCACAGAGAGCATAGCAGGGCAAAGCACCTGGAGAGGCCACAGAAGTTGTGGGTCGGGAGGTGAGCTTCAGTGCTAAGAGCAGAGAGGAAACCTGTCTTGAAGGCACCCATCTATCTTCCTCCCGAGGCATCCACATGGACCAGCTTGAACTGAAAGATACTGTTGGATGGATACAGCAGAGCGCTCAGGGCTGGGAGAGAAACTCAGGTAGTGATCAAGCAGCTTTGAGAGAATCTAAGTTTAAAAGGCCTGCTTAGTAAGTTCATCTAACTACTGGAGTTGGAAGGTCAAGACATTTTTGGTTTGTCATTCTGTCCACTACTCCTGTCTCAGAATTCTGGGAATTTCCACCCAGCCTTGGGAAGAAAGCATTTAATTGACAAACTGTACCTAAAGGTCATGAGAGAATTCCCCAAAGGGAAACTGTAAGGAAACTTTAAATCCTCCTTAAAAGATAAAGGGAAATGACTGCTGGACAGAAAAAAAAAAATATATATATATATAGTGTTCATTAGAGAAACTGTCTCTTGAGCAATAAGCAATTAGTAAAGGCAGTTGGCAAAATTCAAAGCTGAAAACAACCTCTTTGAAGATACTGTTGAAAACATTGGTAAATAATATGAAATCTGAACAAAACAAATGAAACTAAGTAACTCTTCTACTGGAAATAATGACAACAGCTAGCATCTTCACAGCACTTCTTGTTTGTTAGAAGTCCTACTAAACATGCTATTTGTAGATATTTTAACCCTCAGTGCAAACCCATGCAATTGTCACATAAGTCTCACTTAAAACAAGAAATATGCTTTATGTGAGAAATCTATGTAGCAAGAGAGAAAGGTGGATTCAAATTCTTGGCATTTAGCTCCTCAATACACTCTAAGAAACCACAGGATTGTGAAACTCAGGGAATAAAACTAGCAGGAAAAAGAAAGGAGCATAAACAAAACAAACAAATTAACCTTCAAACAATAATAAAATGGACAAGATTTAGATAAAACTTTAAGAGAAATCTAAAATTAATCAAAGCCAAAAGATTTTATGGATACATATCAAACTAACAACTTTACTGACTTTCTACTTAGTAGAATATTAGGTAATTAAGACAAGGCTCTACTGAATATTATTTATATTTTCTTGAATCTTGAGAGGCTGAGATTTATTATCTAGATTTCGTATTCCAAACTGCAAAGCAGGACATACCATACTAATTTTACCCTACTACATCCTTAAATTAAAGCCTTTTCCCACCATCTCCTAACAATGTCCCAATAAATGTGGTTACAAATGTTTGAAGTGGTGACTGAAGCATAGATAACTTCAGTTAAGCTTCTGTCATACAAAAATGTTTTGTATCCTTTTTCACCTTAGTTTTAAGCCATCTCTAAAGAAGAAAAATTCCTACTAACTTTCTGGTTTTCACTCTGACTTGTATCCAAGGAAAGAAGAGTGAGAGTCAGAGGGTTAGGAGGACCTGGCTGAAATGGCCTGCTTCCAATCACTACTCAAGAGTTGATGCTCTGATTCCTTCCTTTCCTGTTTGTCTTTATGACCCAATTAAACAGGATTCTTAGTTATAATTATTTGTAAACAACAGAAGATTATTTGCTTGGTGGGAAAGGCTTGTCTACAATTTTAGATAAACTTAAGTCTTGTGTATGAAAAAAATCCAAACAAAAATCTTGAACTAAGTAATTCAGTATTTTTTCGTCTCCACCCCAGGTTTGCTGCTTATAATATGGCTAGTTACCCATTGGGGGTAGACTAAACTGTGTACAGTTGCTGAATTCCACTAACTGTACATACTGAACTATTTGGTGAACTACAGATAGAATTATAATGTATCCTGTTTTATAATCTTTCTTCCATCTTTGTACTTCAATTTCTTCCTAAAAATGAAAGGTTTCAAGTACAAAGGAAAAACCTCTGTCTTCTTATTCTTGCATTTCTTTTAAAAAAATTATTTGTTCTTGCCTAAATAAAAATATTGAGATAGAACAGCAAAGAAAAAAATGGTAGGCCTGAATAACATCAAATTTGTGAGCTGATACCAACTGTTAACATTAGTTTTTGTTTGTTTGTTTGTTTCACTTTTTTTCCTGTCTCCTCTCATCAAATACTTACTACATACCTGGGAAGTCAAACAAAATGCATGCAATATTCTTAATAGCCTCACAGTAATTTAGATAAGTTGATTGTATTGTTTTTATTATTATAGGCTTCAAAGTTCCACAATCCAGTGCAGGTCAGAAACTACTCTAGAAACTAGACACAAGAATAAGTGAATAAACCAAAAATCTTACTTGTAACAAGCTTATATCTTCTAGTATAGAAAGCAGACAATAATTATTTTTTATTAGAAGTAGAAGATATGTTTCAACCAGTTATTACCCTTCTCAGGACCTTCCTGAAAAAATTAAAAGCATCATACTACAGTGATATGCACACCCATGTTCATAGAAATACAATTTGTAATAGCTAAATCTCAAAAGCAACTGAAATGTTCATCAACAAATGAACGAATAAAGGTGTGCTTTTTTTAAAAAACAACAGAATCCTGCTCTGCAATAAAGAAGGATGACCTTAAGACATTTGTAGCTAAAAAGGTGTACCTAGAATCCATATTCTTAAATGAAATTAGACACACATGTGTAAATAACGCATAGTCCCTCTAATGTGAGAAACTGAAACTGTAAAAAATAACAACAAAATGTGTAGTAGATACTGCAAAATTTTTTAAAAAGTTGAAGTGGGAAGGGGCTCTAGAGTGGAGGCAGGGAAATGAGAAAGAGAAAAGGGAAAAACTGAGAAAAAATCGAATCAAAGCTTTTATAAATAAAGTGAAGGAGAAGAGTTGAAGGTAGGGGAAGAGAATGAGAAAAATAATTAAGACACATCATTTTCAGGTACAACTTTCTTATGAAGAATGTGATCATTATATCTAAATTGTACCAATAAACCTAATGAAAATTTTATAAACAACTATTTTTAAATAAAGCATAGTAGGGGATGTTGTAAATGTTTAAACAAAGTATTTAGCTGGAGAATACCTGGAAAAATAATAGCTTGGGGGGGAAAGGATCCTGAGAACAAGGTGTTTAAATTAGTGACAAGAAACAACCAATCACATGGAGGTCTGAGGAGATGAAGAAATGACCCTTGAGCCTGATTTAGAGAAAGAATTGCAGGGCATTTGAAAGAGATGGAATTATTCAATGTGCGCAGTCTAACAAGAACAAGTATGCGGATGAAAAAATGACTGCATACAAAGGCAAACACCAAGGACCAGTTAACGAAGGCCTTGTAGAGCAGGAAGAGATACATGATTTGCCACAAAGGAAAATAGGCAGACACTGGAGAGTTTCAACAAGAGATAGAGACAATGTTGGTCATTCAAGGTGGGAAAGTAGAAAAAGAGTAGAATCACTCTCAAATTTGAGGCTCAAGAAAATTAATTATTTTTATTGTGAAGTAGGTATATTTTATATACATATCATGATCACACTCAAAATTGACACTTTGTACCAGTATATGACATGACATTACTGTCATGACATTTTTTCCCATTCCTCTACCAACCCTACACCCACACCCCCTATATACATATGCTTTATTTCCATTTTTTAATACCATCACAATTTTTTCTTTCCCCTCATTACTTAGTCCTACCTCATTTCCCTTTGAATACTTTATATTCTACAATATTTAACATGTTTTAGAACTCAATTAGATTTTCAGTTTCTCATATCAAAGAAAAGATACAGTATTTACATATCTTTGACATAGTTATTTCACTTATGAGTGTGTCCTGAAAGTACGTCCATTTGAGTATGAATGACTCATACTTGTCATTCATTATGGCAGAGTAATAATCTATTTTATAGAGAAATCACATCTTCTTTATCCCGTCTCCAGTTGATGGACATTTGGGTTGTTTGCAAGATTTGCCCATCACAAACTGAGCTCCTACAAATATGGGTGCACATATGTCACTGTGATATGAATCTTTTAATTCTTTCATGTATATCATAGCAGGGGAATAGCAGGATAAAATGTGACATCTAATTGTAATTTTGTGAGGAATACAGACATTGATCTCCTTAATGGCTGTAACAGTCTACATTCTCACCAACAGTGGACAAGGGTTTCTTTCTCCCCACAGCCTCGCCGGAATTTGTTACTGGGTGATTTCAAGATAGCAGCCATTCTTTGTGGAGTGAGAAGGAATCTCAGTGTTGTTTTCATCCGTATCTCTTGAATGACCAATGATGTAGAGCATTTCTTCATGTGTTCCTTAGCTGTGTAGAAGCTTTTTAATAGGATGAGGTCTCATTGATCCCTTCTGCTAGTTCTCATCATATGGGAATTTTGTTCATAAAATATTTCACTAAGCCAATGTTTACAAGAGTTTTGCCTAACCTGTTTTCTAGTAGGTTTAGTGTTTCTGTTTTAAAATTTAGGTCACTAATACACTTTGATTTTATTTTAATACATGGTGAAAGAGATAGGTCTAGTTTTAGCCTTTGGCAGATTAAAACTCAGTATTTCCAACACCATTTATCTTTGCTCTAGTGAGGATATTTGGCTCCTTTGTCAAAGAACAGGTGACTTAGTGTATCTAAAGGTGTTTCTGGATCTTCTAATCTATTCCATTGATCTTCAGGTCTGTTACTTTGCCAGTGTCATGAAGTTTTTATCACAATGGTTTTGTACTATAGTTTCATGTTGGGTATCTACCTAAAATTGCTTTTGTTATCATAGATCTTTGTGTGATTCTAGATTTTTTAATTAATTTCTCTAAATCTGTGAAACATGTTGTTGGGATATCAAGAGGGACTGCGTTGAATCTATACAGGAATTCTGGGAGTATAGCCATTTTGATGATACTGTTTTTTCTTTCCTAGGAGCAAGGAATGTCTTTCCAGTTTTTGATATTTTTTTTTTATCTCCTTTTTAAAAGTGCTGCAATTTTCAGAGCAGAGGTTTTCCACTTCTTTTCTTAGAATGATTCCTAGATACTTCATTTTTGGAGGTGCTATTGTGAAAGGGATTGACTCCCCAATATGTCTCTCAGTGAGTCTGCTGTTTGTGTACACAAAGGCTGATGATTTTTGAGCACTTTGTATCCATCTACTCTACTAAATTTGGTGTTCTGTGAAGATCAGTGTGGAGATTCCTCAAAAAACTAAGTTTGGAGGTCCCATTTGAACCAGCCATCACTCTGCTAGGTATATACACAAAGGAATTAAAAGATTCATTCTACAGTGACATATGTTCACCCATGTTTATAGAAGCTCAGTTTGTGATTGCTAAGTCACAATATTTTGGGAAACAGCCCAAATGTCCATCAACTGGAGACTGGATAAAGATGTGGTTCTTCTATAGAATGGATTATTACTCTGCCATAAAAAATGTTAAGATTGAGTCATTCATACTCATATGGATGTACCTTGAGGATGGCCTCATAAGCGAAATAAACAGATCACAGATGTGTAAATATTGTATTTTTTCTCTGATATGAGAAAATAAAGTTGTAAATGTGTTGTAATATGTATAGTTGATATTGTGAAGTAGAAAATATTTAAAAGGAAAGAGAGTGAAAGGGTAAATAACTAGGAGGAAACGAATGTGGTAATAATAAAGATTATTACCAGGGAAACAGAACAAAGATTGTGTATATAGATGGTGGGGGTTGCAGGGTGGGGGGAAAAGGGTGAAAATGAGAATCAAGTGTCATATTGTGTTACAAACTCTCAATGTTGAATGCGATGATGATGTGTATTCATAATGTACCAATAAAGTTTAAATTCAAAAATTTTGGTGATTAACTCTAGAAGAATTTTGGTTTAATTTTTAGGATCTTCTATGTAGAATATCATGTCATTGGAAAATAATGAAATAAATTAATAGAATAAAGATAGGAAAGGAAGAAGTTAAACCTACCCCCAAAGTCACATATTTTTCATAGAAACACAAGCTTTATACCCAAGAACAGATTTCAACATCCTAATAGTTAGATACTATAAATGAAATGAAATCCAGAAATAAAAATCTGAAAATGTCCATCTTTATTTCATTCTATATTAGTGCATAGATATAATATTGTAAAGAAATTACTTTCAGTAACTTTTGTTAATCTGAAGCCTCTGAGAGACAATATGGAGAAAAAGTAAGCAAGCAACACTTCTAAATTTCTCTTGTATTATAGAAGCACAGGGTAAATTCTCTTGGCACAAACTACTTATACAAACACAGTCTGATACACAGGTCCAAGCATGAGTATCTTGCTATCAGTACAATCATATACAGGTAATAAGTGTTACTTAAATCAAGTGCAAGAGCAGATCTGATTCCCATGGCTTTTTATTTCAACATACACAGACATCCTTTCAGACTAAAACATAGCATATATTTTTGGTCATATAATATATATGTTGTGTACATATTCCAATTCCAAAGACAAATTAAAAGCATATCTATCAATATTTAGTAAATAAGTGAAATTTTAAAACCTTATTTCTAGACAAGAAACAATGACAGATATACTTGAATCTTTTTTTAGATACTTATTTTTAATTTAGAGAGCATCACCATTACATTCATTAAAGATTATTTGAGTTGGAATTTTAATGATGTGGAACCTAGTGGACTCCATAGAAGAGACAATAACCAGACACTTAGTGTCCAAAATGGTTTCTAATGTAATCATCTATAACTACACCAGTGAGAAAAGTAAGTCACTTAGTAAAAGAAGATAAAATGTTTTAATATAATCTAGAAGCAAACAGGGACCCTGTTGAGTAGAAAGTCATGTTGTGTCATTTAAAATATCTTTTAAATTCCTTAGGAAATTCAATCAGGTACTATATTAAACAGAACATCAAGCAAATGAAGTAGCTAAGGACTGAGGACTTAGCTCAGTGGCTCCAGTGTCTTCTTGGCAAGTGTAAGGTTCTGAGTTTGATCCCTGGTAACCACATACCACAGTGCCAGGTGTGGTGACTCACACTTGTAAGCACACTACTCAAGAGGCAGAGGCAGGAGAATTGCCATGAGTTCAAGGCTGGCCTGGGCTACATAGTAAGTTTGGGGTCAGCCTGAACTACAAAGCAAGACACTGTCTAAAAAAAAATTATATATAATATATATATATATTATATATATATTTACTTATATTTATAAATGTAGCTAAAATATATATACATATGTATACATATATACACATATATACATATATATACATATATACATATATATACATATATACATATATATACATATGTATATATATATATATACATATATATATGTTGCTAAATCTCTAGATATACTGAAGAAATAAAAGAAAGCAATATAAATCCTTCTCAAACATTCCTAAGAACTCACCAACTATTCGTGTATTTATTATACAAACACTTTAACAAATCAAAACAAAAAGTTAAAATTTTCCAGGGATATATTATTATTATAAGAAATTTCATATTAAAAACCCAAGATAAACTATTTTCATGTATTACAAATTTTTAACATTATAATAAATAATTTGTTAGAACTGACACTCAAGTTTACCTTATTGGTCTGTTATATATGCACTCCCAGAGATACTAAACAGTCAGAGATGAACATTTATTGTTCACCTACTAATTTCAATGTTCTAAGCTAGGATTGGCAATACAATGGTTAAAAAAAGACAAAGAATATGTTCATGGTGATCTTTAATTATACAAATAAGATAGATATAGATATATATGGCCACAAATTGGAATGATAGTGATAAATGATTAGTTAAGTGCACTCTACACAAAATATAATTGATGGCTGTACCTATTTAGAAGATGGAAACTTAGTGAAAGATAAATCCTCAAATAATTTTAATTTAGAAGTGGAAGATTAACAGGAGTTAGCTAAAGGAGAAACTAGAAAGAGGAATGGAAGGAGATATTTCCTAAGAAGTGAAAGATGAGTAAAATTTCTGAGAAAGTAATTGAAAGACAAGGCAATATCATAAGTCAAAAAAGAATAATATAAAGTAATGGTGCTATTAAAGTGGGCAAGATGAAAGGTTTATAAAAGTTTATTGACCATATTAAGGATTTTTTTTTTTCTAGACTGAGTCTTGCTTTTGTAGTTCAGGCCAGCCCTGAACTCAGCCTTGAACTCACAGCAGTCCTCCTGCTTCTGCCTCCTCAGTGCTGCGATTACAAGTGTGAGCCACCTTGCCCGGCACTGTGCTATGTGGTGATTGCTGGTAGACGTGATTCTGCACACACAGCATTGTTGTATGTGGTTATCAGGGATCGAACCCAGGCCCTTGCACTTGGAAAGCAGGTGCTGGAAACACTGAGCTAAATCCTTGGCCCTATTTATATTATTATTACTTTGGCTGTTGCAAGAAGAGAGACCAGGGATTAGTAGTAGGTGGGAAGAAGCCAAAGAAGAACGTTTTGCAATACTCACATGAGAAAGAAGGGTTTAGCCTATGTAGTGATGCTTAGAATGGAGAGAAGATTCCAGAGACTTCCAAAAAGCTATAATTAACAGGTGTGTGAACATAAGGACAAAAGAAGAGGATGCACAAAATGTTTCCAAACTTGTGCCAGAGAAATGTGGCAAGGAAAAATCCAGCAGGATTATTTTTAAGTATGATGGGTACCTGAGTTTGAGAACTACCAGTTTGATGAGTTGGGTGATGAAATATCTGTGAAGACATTTCGGGGAGTATAAGAACGTACACGGAGTGGCTTGGCAGAAAAGGAGCAAAAGCATAATACTGTGCTTTTTTAACCTACATTAAATAATGCCAATGGACTGAGAGTGGACTTTGAAAAAAATTTTGGTCTAGTGTACAAATAAATATGAAATAAATGTCCACTGCAAACATAGAACAAAATTTAAAATGTCAGATTCAAATGTTGATATTCACATAAGTCTAAAGAGAGAGGGATTTACTAGACCAAACGTCAGTGTAGTTCGTCTGAGAGCCTTTCCGTTGTTATGTAAACTCTCTATGACCGCCCCCCACACACCCAAATATCCCGTTTGTCAGATGACATTACTCTTTTCTGTACTTCAAAAAGTTACATTTTTGCTAAGAGATATATTTTAAAGGAGAGCTCCTAAGCCTCTAGGAGATACCCTTTGTCCTGTAGTTAATCGCTTAATAAGACCAATTTAGTTGCAATATAAATGGTAATTCGTAGCGTTCTATTTATTTACTACACAATTCTGAACTTGCTCAGAAATAACCTATGGACAGGCTGGTCCTACCTGTGGGCACAGGCAGTTAGGAGATATTTGGTAAGGTTTTAGAATTACAGAGAATACTCTGGTTTTTGGCCTTATGAAATGTTTTTTTTTTAATTGAAATCTTTATTGATACATTACATATACATATCATGATTGCACTCAACAATGAGAATTTGTACCAGTATATGACACAACTTAATTCTCATTTTTTCCCATAGCCCTACCCACCCTACCACCCCCCATATATATAAACTTTCTTTCATTTCTTTTTTGTTATAATCTCATTATTTTTCCCCTTCACCATATTTCACTTTGAGTATTTTCTATTTCACAATATATATCATTTAATTTTAGAACTCATTTACATCTTTATTTTCTCATACCAGAGAAAAGATGTGATATGTACCTATCTGTGCCCTATTTATTTTACTTATGAGGACATCCTCAAGGTATGTCCATTTAAGTAGAAATGATTCAAACTTATCATTTTTTATGGCAGAGTAATGCTCCATTCTGTAGAAGAACAGCTTGGTTATCCAGTCTCCACTTGATGGACAGTGAGGTTGTTTCCAAGATGTAGCAATCACAAACTGAGCTGCTATAAACATAGGTGAACATATGTCACTATGGTATGAGTCTTTTAATTCTTTTGTGTATACACCTAGCAGAGCGATGGCTGGGTCAAATGGGACCTCCAATCCTAGCTTTTTGAGGAATCTCCAAACAGATCTCCACAGGGGTTGTATGAGTCTACACTCCCACCAACAGTGGAGAAGGGTTCCTTCTTCTCCGCAGCCTCGCCAACATTTATTTCTGGCTAATTCTGAAATGGCAGCCATTCTTTGTGGAGTCAGATGAAATCTCAGTGTTGTTTTCATCTGCATCTTATGAAATGTTCTTAGAAGTACTTACGATCTCATCAGCTGTTAAAGAGGCTACCATATGTAAGAACCACATTAGTACTGCCCGTTCTTAAAATCAGTTTGAAAAACACAGGACTCAAACATGATGATTACAGAATTGTATATGCAAAAGGACTAATCAGCACAGAACAAGACAATTAGACAATTGTTTAATTGTCAGTGAGATAGGTAAGATATATTACTGGTGAAAACAAAATATTCCATTTTAATTGCTTGGGTTTTGTGGCTACTTTCTTTTTTTCATAGTCACAGTACCATTATCAATTGAATTACTTCCACAGCTGAGGGTTTTTTTTCATTCAGAATGAGCTTACATCCTATCGCTGTAAATAAAATGTCTGCAAGTGACATTTTTTCATATCTTTGCAAAGATTTAAGATATCACTAGCTTTCAGTTTACCTACTGAAGGATTTTTTCCAAAAGCTTACCTAATACCAATTTTCATTCAGTATTCAAAAATCCTTATTAATACAAACATGCACAAATTCTTCTTTTAAAATACTGAACATGCCAAAAGAGGTGTTTGTTTTTCTGCTTCTCTATGCCCATATATAAACATATTATGTAAATATGTCCACACCTAAATCTGACTCATCTTGTTGATCCATTTTTAAAATTCACACCCTGTCTTGTATAAATGCAACCCAACCATGAAAGTAGTTTGTTCATGAGTCATAACTTTAACATTGAAGTAATTGGAAAAGCATCTCTTATTAGTTTGCAATTAGAGTATTAAGTTTGATATCATGCTATATTAGATTCTAGAAAAAAAGTCATGCAGGGTTTTATTTCTTAAGGCCCAGTAACATTTAATCATAAACATGCATGAAGACAAAGCTAAATGTATATCCATTTCAACACTGACAAAAATAATTAGTATTCCTGCGTGTATTATATGGAATGATAGATTTTTTAAAAATAATACTCATGGAATAAAGAAACTAAACAGATATCAGTGGACAGGCTAAAGCACCCTAGAATGAACTCTTTGCTTAATTAAAATAATATGTTTGACTCTGAAAAAGGAGATAGAAGATGATATCAAAAAATGGAAAGACATACCTTGCTCCTGGGTAGGAAGAACCAATATTGTCAAAATGGCTATACTCCCAAAACTACTCTACACATTCAACACAATCCCAATTCAAATACCAACAGCATATTTCTCAGATCTAGAGAAAAAAATTCAAACTTTCATCTGGAACCACAAAAGACCTAGAATAGCAAGAGCAATTCTAAGCAACAGGGACATGGTGGGGGGTATCACAACTCCAAACCTGAAACTATACTATAAAGCCACTGTGATAAAAACTGCATGGTACTGTCAAAGTAATAGACCTGAGGATCAATGGAGTAGACTAGAAGATCCAGAAACTACTCCAGATACACTGAGCCACCTCATCTTTGACAAAGGAGCCAAAAATCCTCAATGGAGGAAAGATAGCCTCTTTAACAAATGCTGCTGGAAAAACTGGGCTTTAACTTGCCAAAGGCTAAAACTAGATCTATCTCTTTCACCGTGTACCAAGCTAAAATCAAAGTGGATAAGAGCCCTAAATATTAAAACAGACACTCTAAACCTACTGCAAAACAGGTTAGGTAAAACTCTTGAAGACATTGGCTTAGGGAAAGACTTCATGAACAAAACTTCTATAGCACAGGAAAGGCTAAGGAAATCAACAAATGGGACCTCATTCTTTTAAAAAGCTTCTACACAGCAAAGGAAACCACCAACAGTGCAAACAGGCAACCAACAATGTGGGAAAAAATCTTTACCAGCTGTTCCTCAGATAAAGGGCTACTATCTAGAATATATAAAGAGCTCAAAAAAATCAGACCACCCAAATTTAATGACCCAATTCAAAAATGGGCATCTGAAATGAATAGATATTTTTCAGAGGAAGAAGTAAGAGCAGCTAAGGAGCATATGAAGAAATGCTCAACATCATTAGTCATTCGAGAGATGCAGATGAAAACAACATTGAGATTTCATCTCACTCCATATAGAATGGCTGCCATTTCAGAATCAGCCAACAGCAAATATTGGCGAGGCTGCGGAGAAGAAGGAACCCTTCTCCACTATTGGTGGGACTGTAGACTCGTACAACCTCTGTGGAGATCAGTTTGGAGAATCCTCAAAAAGCTAGGCTTGATGGTCCCATTTGACCTGGCCATTGCCCTGCTAGGTATATACACACAAGAATTAAAAGACTCATATCACAGTGACATATGTGCACCCATGTTTATAGCAGCCCAACTTGTGATTGCTACATCTTGGAAACAACCCAAGTGTCCATCAACTGGAGACTGGATAAAAAAGCTGTGGTTCTTCTACAGAATGGAATATTACTCTGCCATAAAAAAATGATAAGTTTGAATCATTTCTACTTAAATGGACATACCTTGAGGATATCCTCATAAGTGAAATAAATAGGGCACAGATAGGTACATATCACATCTTTTCTCTGGTATGAGAAAATAAAGATGTAAATGAGTCCTAGCATTGTATGTTATATACTGTGCAATAGAAAATGCTCAATGTAAAATAGGGTGAAATGGGAAAATGTTGATATTGTAACAAAAAAGTAAGGAGACAAATTTTATGTATATGGGGGGGTGGTAGGGTGGGTAGGGCTATGGGAAAAAATGAGAATTAAGATGTGTCTTATACTGGTACAAATCCCCATTATGGAGTGCAATCATGATATGTATATTTAATTTACCAATAAAGATTAAAAATAATAATAATAATATATTTGAGCAAAGACTTCATTTTCACTACCAGAATAATTTACCAGTTGCACAAGTATGATTTTTAACCAAATATGTTTAGTTTATTAACACTATCTGGAGAGAGCAGCAGTAAGTCAAAGAATGGGAAATTCTAGTGCAAAATTACAAGAACAATACCTTTTATTTAGTAAGATCTGAGAACAATCTTCTCCTTCAAAACTTGAGAGAACTGAACTCTGAATTTCTGCTAGAAATTCAAGTCAAAGACTAGGGTTGACTAAGGTGTAGAAAGACTCTCCCAGTAAATCAGAATCTTGTACCAATAGAAAAAAACTCTTGATAACCAAGGAAATTCCTTCTAGTGTATTTAGTATATCACTTAAAGACTCCCACCACTCCTTTTCTGTCTACTGAATATTCTGAACGTTTTTCAAAAATATTCCTTCCCTCTCATTTTAATAACAATTCTAAATTGAATTTTTAAATATTTGTATCATTTATTGCAATATTTACCAAATGATCTAGCCTCCAGTTTAGTTTCCTTCCACAGCTCCATAACTCTATGCCATACTTATGATTTTTTATCAGCAAGACTTCAAATTGCACTTTTTTCAAAGTTCATTTCTATTATCATACTTACTTTGTACTCACAATCAGAAACTTTGTTATCCAACTTCTCTAAACATGTTCACTAGCTCATCTACAGCCATTTGATGAGAAAATCATCCAAAATTTAGCTCAAAAAAGATCACAAATCTCTTTTTTCCTGAGAATTTCCCATAAAGCATGTGCTAAAAGAACCAGAGTTGTATTGAAAAGCTTGCTGCACAGAGCTACTGGTATTTGCAAATTGGGAATCATATTCTAATTATCTTGTTTGCACATAATTCAGAAAAAACTTGCCACCAAGCATGGTGCCTCACCCCTGGCATCCCAGCACTTGGAAGGCAGAGTCAGGAGGGTTGCCTGGAGATTGAAGCTAGCCTGGGCTACTTAGAGTTCAAGGTCAGCCTGAACTGCAAAAGCAAGAACTTGTCTCAAAAAACTAAAAACAAGAAAGAAAGAAAAAACTCACTTCCCACACATAACAATCAGCCATATCAATTTTTACTAAGTAGGTGCTGCTACCAAGGCAGCCTCCTGTTTGAAAAACCTTGTCCTTCATCTCCAGCTGTGACAATTTATAAGTTTGCTAGTCTGTCGTATTTCAGAACTTTTACCCATAGTTCAAACTCCTCTTGAGACACAAGGACTTCAATTCTCCCTACTTCCCTCATGCTATCTATGGCCATACAAACCATCTCTAAAAGTCCTGCCTGTGCCTATTTGGCCAGAGAGCCAATCTCTAACTTTAATTTGGTGTTGCCATACGTGTAGAGTTAAGGTCTCTCTTTATGAGTGGAAATATCTGGAAAAAAATTGAAAGTGTACTGAGGAGTAAACAAAGATTTTTTCCTGCCATTATCACTAAAGATTGCATGCCACAACTATTTACACAGTATTTATATTTTATTAGACACTGACTAATCTAGAGATGATTTAAACTGTGCTATAAGATATGCATAATCTATATACAAATACTGCAAAATTTATATAAGGGACTTCAGTATCCATAAATTCCACTATTTTTAAGAGTCTTAAAACAAAACCTCCTTGTGAACTCCACAGTATCACTGAGTTTCCAATAATGCTTGTTGTATAAATGGGCTCATTTATGTGGACCAATCTACCTAAAGAATGCCAAGTCCAACAGTAGAACACCCTGACTATCCAGACAGCAGTGGAGCTGCTTTCTTTTGAAGATGGATGGTTTCACTGGTTTTTTTTTTTTTTTCCTGAGTCTCACTTTTGTAGTTCAGGCTGGCCCTGAGCTCACTATGTAGCCCAGGCAAGCCTCAAACTGACAGCAATTCTCCTGCCTCTGCCTCCCAAATGCTGGGATTACAGGCATGAGCCACCACACCCAGGATTGTACTGTGTGGTACTGAACGCTGATGGATGTGAGTCACCACACACGGCACTACAGTGTGTGGTTACCTGGGATCAAACTCAGGACCTCACACTTACAAGTCAGATGCTGGAACCACAGAGCTAAATCCCTGGCCCCTGAAGTTTCACTTTTCTGACTCTGCCTTCTGAGTGCTGAGATTACAGGCATGAGCCACCACACCTGGCACTGTGGTATGTGGTACTGATGGCTGCTGGGTGTGAGTCTCCACACTGGCATTGTTGTGTGTGTTTAGTGGGCATCGAACCTAGGCCCTTGCACTTGCAGGGTAGGCACCAGAACCACTAAGCTAACTCCCGGGCCCTGAAGTTTCATTTTTAATAAACATCACTTCATTTTTATTTCTTTCTCCCAGTATACAGCACACTTTTTATGTTTTACTGTTGAGGTCTCAAAGCTGTTTTCCTAAGACATTTGTAAAAGATGATTTTTAACTGCCTGGACCATGGTGAAGAGATCCAATTCTCCATTTTCCCATATTGTCATCACCTTCCTCCATATGTTAGAATTCAATCTTTGACACACTACTCATGAAAATAGTCTTAAGATTTTCTAATGGCTGAGGCAAAGCACAGAATATGAGCTAGTGAGCCATGTTAAATTTTCACACGAGCTAAATTAGGTAGGTTAGAGCTGGTACACCTCAGAAAATGAGAAATGAGCTGAAAGTGCTGTAAAACTAAGAAGGTGGCAACTGAGATTTCTCCTAGTGATATAGGGGAGATTTTGCTGTACTAGTTATGAACTCCACAAGTTTGAATAAAATTACTTGTCATTTTTTTTACATTCAAATAAAAAAACACTATTAAAGTTGTGGCTTAGTGACAGAGTGCTTACCCAGAATGTCAGACCCTGGGCTTAATATGTAACAGTGCAAAAAAGTGAAAAAGAAAACAAGGAAAGAAGGAAAAAAATTTTGAAGAAGTTCCTCTCCTTCACTTTTTTCAATGGCTTCAGAGAAAAGAGAGAATCAACATTTTTTCCATTGTTGTTAAAACAAGAATTCAACTCCCAGAAAGGGATAGTTGGTAGCTATATTTTGTCCAAACAGTTTAACAGTTCTCTAACAATCAAACATCAGGAAAATATTAAGGAATTAGTTGCTTAAAGTTATGTCAGTTTTGTTTTGTTTCTATGGTTTCAAGTGACAGTAAAGCCTTTACAAAAGTGAATGCCTACTGCCTAACTTCATGTTATATCTTCCAATGTAGACATAGAAACTCCATGTTAAATGAAAAATAGTAGTGCATGAATTCTATTTGCAAAACCCACTAATAAAATGATATTCTCTTTCCTCAGTTCAGTTTTGGCAATGACGTATGTACAATTTTTAAACTTATCTGTGGCTTTAGGAAGAAATCAAAGGGCTTTTTAATTCTGTCAAAGAGCAATGATACACTTTATCATTTCTTCGTCATCAGGTGGTTCTGGGGAGAAAGAGTATTCTGATGAAGGAAAAAATAAAAATCCACCAACTTGGGAGTGTGTTGTTCCCATGATAATGAGGTATCTGAGCACTAATAATCCATTGTGATATTCCATTTATTTATTTGAGATTATATACATCCTCTGATTCAAAGAGATGTATTTAATCAAACAGGACTGACCCAGTCTGCTTTGACTTCCTTTGCCACCATCAGATAAATAACATAAGGGAACAATACTTAAAGTAGGAAGGTCAAGGGCAGGGTATTTAGCCCCCTGTGCCGATCTTGCAGGCACAAGGGCCCGAGTTTGGTCTCCAGTACTAAAAAATAGATAAACAAAAATCCCTGAAGGTAACATTTAATTCCTATTTAATGTTCGATTTCAAGTTACTGTTGTAAACCTGTTGAACAGTAAAATAAAGTTAAATATCCAAACATTATAGTGTGCCTTTTCTGGAAAGGCTGCAGTATGGAAGAGAAGGCTTTGAACATTAGATGTGTACTTGCACCTCTCAACATGGCTTTGTCCCTGAGACACTGCTCAGGTCCCTTTTCTTCCATTTCATTACATATAATACCTAATTGAGGATAAGAATTACTGATCATTTCAAATGCATGCCAGATATTTCTGTAGAAAAATACCAGTGAGGAAAGTAAATAAGAAGATCTCTGCAGGAATGGTAGCAAAAGTCTGGCCACAAAGAAGTGAATCAGAATAAAATGTTGGCTCTAAGATATGGATGCATAAAAAGATACATCATATTGAATGGAGTTAAAAGGGGGAAAAATGAAGATACTTAAAATAACTAATTAGAGATTTAGAAAGAAGAGGGTATTGAAAACTCTCAAGAGAAAAGAAATTAATGCTCAAAAGAGAAAGGAAAAACTGCAGAAATAAAAAAGGAGAAGAAAAATTTCCACCAAGTACTATCTGGTATCTATTAACTTTCCAAAAGACTAAAGAGAGGAGATGAAAGATCCTCAAACAACTAACACTCAAAATATTCCATACACTTATATATTAAAGTATACCTGCTACTTTCTCTCACCGGATAGTAAAAATTAGACTAACAAACCTAAAATATTTTTAATTGTGGAGTTATAAACGAGAAGAGATGCAAAGATGTTAGGGATTGCCCATACAGGGATTAGACTATAAAACTTTCACAAAAAAAAAAACAAAAGACAAACAAACAAAAAAAATCTGAAAGTATTTGCAAGTCACATTTTTGCAGTGATTCAATGTCAGGGTGGTATGATGTAAGTTTTGGAAATGGTACACTGATTTATTTTCAAAGATTTATTTAGGGAGAAGAATCAGAAATACAAGCTGCAATTTGTAATAACACTGTTAAGGAAGACAAAGTAAATACTCTTCAGATATTATATTAGAAATTAAATGTCTGCTAAAAGACAACAGCTTTTTGCATTCAAAAATACTGCAGTGTTAGAATTCACCAAATGACTTAATGAACTGACATGAAGTCAGCAAGAAAACAGTATGAAAATTAGAGAACAAATGAATGATGGAGAGACTATAATCCACACAGACATATTTTGATCCTTTGTTTACATTAATTTTGCTTAAAAATAAAATAGAGGAACAGTGGTTAGAAAACTCAATTGAATGATAAATGGTTGATGAGCTTCTATTCCATGCTGCTTTCATTATTGCATTGAGCTATTTATTGGAATCAAGAGATGGGCATGGACTTTTGGGAAGATAATCTTCTGGAATAATAATTAAAATGGTTTCTAGTGAGGATGTTTTAATTGCCACATTAATCAGAAATGTTTTCTACATTCCATTGTATTCATAAAGGTAACATAATAATTTTAAGATATATAGCAGACATATTTTATAATATCCAGCTTATCTTTAACAAATGATGCTAAAAGAACACTGAATTTCAAATTTCCAAGAAGTAAATCTAGAGCTATCTCTTTCTCCATACACTAAACTAAAATCACAGTGGACTAGAGACCTAAATATTAAAACAGAAACACTAAACCTGCTGTAAAATAGGTCAGGCAGAACTCTTGGAGACACTGGCATAAGGAAAGACTTTATGAACAAAATATATACAGCATGGAAACTAGCAAAAAGAATCAACAAGTGGGATCTTACCTTATGAAAAACTTCTGCACAGCAAGAGAAATCACTAACAGAGCAAAAAGGTAACAAACAATATGGGGAAAAAATTTACCAGCTGTTTCTCAAACAAAAGACTACTATCTGGAGTATACAAAGAACTTTAAAAAATCATCCCCACCCCAATTTAAAGAGTAAATTCAAAACAGGCAACTTTAATGAACAGTCACTTTTCAGATGAATAAATAAAGATAACCAAGAAACATATGAAGAAACATTCAGCATCATTGGTCATTCGAGAGATGCAGAGGAAAACACTGAGATTTCATTTCATTCCTTAGAGAAGGGCTGTTATCACAAAAGCAAGCAACAACAAATTCTGATGGGGCTGAGGGGAGAATTCTCCCCTGATGGTGGGAATGTAGACTGATGCGACCACTCTGGAAATCAGTATGGAGATTTCTCAAAAAGCTAGGACTCAAGGTCCCATTTAATCTGGCTACTCTCCTGCTAGGGATATGCTTAAAAGAATTAAAGATTCATATCACAGCGACTTATGTGTACTCCTACTTATCGCAGTTCAGTTTGTAATAGCTAAATCTTAGAAACAGCTTAAATGCCCATCAACAGGAAATTGCATAAAGAAGATGTGGGTTTTTTTCTAAAATAGAACATTACTCAGCCATAAAGAATGATAAAGTTTAGTTATTTATGCTCAAATGGATGCACTTTGACGATATACTCATAAGTGAAATAAATAGGACACAGATGTGTAAATACTATATCATTTCTCTGGTATAAGAAACTGAAGATGTAAATAAGTTCCAGAAGGTATTATAGGAATTATGAAATAGGAAGAAAATATCCAAACTTAGACTCTCACTTTATGCAAAAGTATTCAAGGACATTTCAAGGTAAATTTAAACATAACACAGTACAGTTCCACTATATTTTATCCTGTGGTGACACAGTGAACATTATCAACTACAATTTCCATACGTATGTAATGAGAATAAGATCTTTATAGGGATGTTTTGAAAACTAAGTGTTACATTTTCACACTGGAGTATAATTATTTGTCTTTGTGCCCTCTTATTTTTTCCTTCCATCAATATATATTTCTAGAGACTCACCTAAAGTAAAACTAGCTCTGCATTATTTCTTGTATCTAGATGGCTGATCAAATCTCATGTGCTCATTGGTACGGCTTTTCATGGCTGGCTGAATCTAATGTGTACGATAGTTTAAGGATGTGTGATAAATATATTAGCCCACTGATTGGTTTAGCATAGATTTGAGGGCAGATAACAAAAAAGCCCCTCCTCCACACTGTAGGTAGCAGCAATCAATAAGTTTCAGTCATTTCTTTTTTTAAGAATAGTAAAAGTTTATTGAGAGAAATAAAGTTTCTACCTAAGAGAAGAAGATGGGGAACCTAAGATTTGGTTGCCCACCTACCTTGATTCCCAGGGGATTCTTATGGAACAAATCCAGAAGTTGAGGTGGGTTCAAGGTGGAACAGAAATAAAGTCAACTGGTAACACTGCAAGTACAGTAGCTTAGGTAGTATTATTCCAATGAGAAATTACCAGGTGGACAAAAGTGTGATCAAACAATGTGATTATAATCAGTAGTCACTTAGGTAATATTGACTAAATTGGGAAAGCAAATCACATACCAAACATACAAGAATATTCTTTCAGGAATCTTTCCTGGAAAGGGTAGGTTAAGACCTTGGCCCCTCATCCAAGTGATTGATAGCTATTTTAAAATATAAACCATTGCTTTGTATCCCATGCCGATGTGTTAATTTCTCTCATTTCACAATGCTTGCCCTCATTGAATGTGTTAGATTATCCTCCATGCTGACTCCTTGGCTGTCCTCCACATTGGCTTTTTGAGGGATGGTCCTGTCTAACTCCCTACAAGATATCTAATTTATCTATCTACAACACTCCCAATTCTGAAGAAGTACCCCAATCTGCCATGAGAGAGGAGTGAAGACCGTTCTATCTGCTTTTGGCTGAAGAAAATCCTTTCGGTCATCAGCAGTTAGTTACTCTACAAAAAGCCTGTCTGTAGAGATTTGGCTCAGTGGTTCCAGCGCCTGTCTTGCAAGTGCAAGGGTCCAGGTTTGATCCCTGGTATCCACATACAACAATTCTGGGTGTGGAAACTCATGCCCACTAGCAATCAGAACCACATACCACAGTGCTGGGCATGGTGATTCATGTTTCTAATCCTAGCATTCAGGAGGCAGAGGCAGGAGGATTGCTGTGAGTCTGACATTGAGCTCAGGGCCAGACTGAACTACAAAGAGAGACCCTGTCTCAAAAAAAGGCCTGTCTAAAGATACCTCATTAGATATCAGGCATGGTCATCTTGGGTAGGCATATAGCTTTGAGTCTGAAGAACAGAAAGCCAAAGAAATAGTTAAGAATACCTGAGCCAAATAGTAAGACCAGTCAGTTGCTATGAATATAGCCAACAAGAGCTTCCACTAGGAGGAATTAGTAATAGCCCGATACAAAGAAGATAAGTAGAAGGTCTGGGAGATTTTAGAATCCAACATAGAAATTAAACTATAGTTTGGCTGTTATGAACTTTTTACTAGGCATCTAACAACACATATACAAATGGAGACCTGATTGCTATTTTCTTTACTGTAAGACAAGACAGTTGTTACAAGCTTTCTCAGCCTGTCTTTCTGAAACAAATGGTTTGACTATAGAACTCCCAACAACTCAGAGAAAAGTTTGAGGAGAATCTAACTTAGTAGCAGAGAGAAAGTCCAAGTAAAATTCTAGTCATTTAAACATAAGTCCAAGGTCAGATTTCCATAGTCTATTGGCAAAGATATCATTTTTCTCTTACACACATAAATGATGTTTGGGGGTGGGATAGAAAGTTGAGGTAGTTTTCAGTCTATCAAAGATATGCTTTTTACATGTGACATGAGATCCTACCTTACTTGGAAAAAAAAAAAATCCAAACCTGAAGCTAGCTCTTAATAGAGGCTTCAGTAGGGTGGGTAGGGGTATGGGAAAAAATGAGAATTAAGTTGTGCAAATTCTCACTGTTGAGTGCAATCATGATGTGCATATGTACTGTACCAATAAAGATTTCAATTTAAAGAAAAAAGGGCTCTGATGGCATCATTTCAGATCACTCTAAGAGGATTGTGATTATCACTGACAGAGTTCCCCTTTCACCTCACTGAGGAGGTGGAGATAGGGATGAAATATTGAGATTTTTCTGCTGATTGCCTGGATGGGCTGTTAAGAATTAGTTTCTTCTGAGGAACTTTTGCGTATCTGCCTGAGAATAGGCGTGGCCATGACCCCTCAGTTACCACCTCAGTTTTCAGTAGTTTCATGAAATCCAAGATGTGTCTCCAAAATGAACACAGTAGTCTCTCTAGCCAACATTCTACACATCACTGGCTTCAGTGGGAGTGGGGATTCACCAGAGGGCAGCTACAGAACCCTCTGATCTGAGTGGCAGCTGCCCTAAAGGTGACTACTACCTCATCGAGTAACCAGAGATGACTCCATAAAAGGCCCATTTTACTGCATTTTAAAGCAACTACACCCAAACACAACATATGCAAAACCAGAATAAATGTATTTTTAACAAAGAACAATGTACCATAAGAGAAACAAGCAATTTGCCAAAATTTAAAACACACAGCTTGATAGTAAGATAATTTCAAAGCAAATGATGGAACAGAGACCAGAATTTATGAAACAAACAAACAAAAAGTTATAATTTATGAAGCAAAAGAGACCAACTTTACAACCTAAGAAAGAAAATTCTTACCTCCATCCAGTGATCTCAGTAGAAGACCTTTAAAATTATATAGGAAAATAGATGCAACTCCTAAATCTATTAGATATCCAAGGCACGATTTCATGTTCTCTAAAATTGAAAAATTAATTTTGGGAACAATGGTGGTTAAAAGTAGGAAATTTTTATTGAGAGGAAGATAGCTTCTGCCTAAGGGAGACACAAGGGGGACCCTAAAGGGGGCTGTGCTGGCTTAAGTCTGAAAAGAATAAAAGGAAAAAGAGGCTCATCTGTTTGTTGCTTTGGTCTATCCTGTCATTAAATATTTCTCCTCTCATGACTTCTTTGTCGCACCATTTTGCCTTGAAGCCAACTGACTATGGACCAAAATTCCTACAAACCACGAACTAAAATAAGTATTGCTTCTTTTAACTCGTAGGTGTTGGGTTATTTATCCCAGCAGTTAAGCAATACCAAGACACTTACCTGCTGTCATTTACAGTCATGTGACTGTAAGCAAATTATTGAGTTTTTGTATCAACTTTATTATCTGTAAATTTGAAATATTCCAAAGTGTAACAATAAATGAGTTATCAAAATTAATACATTTAGAAAGTGATATTTTGTATAAATTAGAAAATCAATATAATCCTAGCACTCTGGAAACTGAGGAAGGAGAATCATAAGTTCAAGTCTAGCCGGGGCAAGTTAATGGCATATTGATATCCTGCCTCAAAATAAAAAAGGGAGTTGTGGGGCAGGGGATTTAGCTCAGTGGTTCCAGTGCCTGCCTTGCAAGTGCAAGGTTCCAAATTTGATCCCAGGTAATCACATACAACAATGTCGGGCATGGTGACTCACACCCTCCAGCAATCAGTACCACATACCACAGTGCCAGGAGTGATGGCTCACATCTGTAATCCCAACACTCAAGAGGCAAAGATAGGAGGATTGCTGTGAGCTTGAGGCTTGCCTAGGCTACATGGTGAGCTCAGGGTCAGCTGGAACTACAAAGTGAGACCCTGTCTCAAAAAAAAAAAAAAAATAAAAAAATAAAGTGGAGGAACTGTGTGTGTGTATGTAGTTCAGTATGAAGACCCTGGGTTTAATCCCTAGTACTGCAAAGAGAAAGAAAGACCAGATTATTGCTGATATTTTCCTCCTCTGCTCTTCCATTTCCTCCACCTTGTTTTATCATTGTGAAGTAGTTTAATGGCTCTTTAGCTCTTGAATTTAATTCATTTCATGATTATGGGGAAGATGATTGTAGTCCTGTACATTTTCATTGTGTTTTCATGACAAGAAGCAACATTTCACCAAACACTTCTGTTAGTGAACCAAATAGTTCATTAAAAGAAGTGGTGAATCAAAGCATTTTTGTATCAGGAATTCTGTTAGTAGTTATCCTATTAAAAGGTGATAAACTTCTATTTAATTTAAAATAAACATAAATATATTTATAAAATTCTAATTTTCATTGATAGAACCTCTGATTTTCAAGTGAAAAACTGTCTTCATTTTTTAAGTGAGAATTTTTTTTTGTCTGATAGAATAAAACAATATAAAAATAAGAGAGAAGTCAAGGACTTAGTCCAGTAGCTCTGTGCCTGCTCACAAGTACAAGATCCTGAATTCAATACCCAGTACCAAACAAATTTAAAAAAAAATAGAGTGGCAGGGTTAGTCTCAAAATCATGTCAGGCTGTTCTTTCCACCAACACCTCAATCCTACATCATCATGAGCACTGGGTTGCACTCCTTCCTTCTACACACAGGTTTCTCTGTGTTGCTGAGATCATCATCGAGTTCTGAGACTAAATCCTACCAAATCCAAACCAAGATAACAAGTTGCTACCATCCAACTTCACCTGAAAAAGTAAATGGGAAATGTGTTAATTGATTTGTTCTGTGTTAGAAGCCCATCCTTGACCCAATTCCTATAACTCAGAGAGAACACATCCCAGCAGGAAAGAGAACGTGATAAAAGAAGTGAAGTGAAATGGAAAGGAGAGCTGGTCAGTCTCTGGAAATATCTGGCACCTAATTGATTCTGGTCACTGCTAGTCTTCTTCCTTCATTGAGTTTATTTTCTGTAGTGTCTAGAACTGCTAGATACTAAAAAGATACTCAAAAAGTTATTTGGAAAATGAATCTCCAGTAGGCTCTAACCTCCTAATCAGTACATGATACAGAAATAAGAGACACAGAAAGCAGGGTACCTCAACAACCAGTGCTGGTGCAAACAACACAGACACTAGCCAGTCCAAACTTCTGATTTTTATTGGTAATCAATTAAGACAAAGCTAACAGTGTGGGACAGTGGCAATATAGGCAAGGATGCACTGTTGTGCAGTTTCTATGAAAACTAATAGAGATGAGACTTATAAAGGAAAAGACAAAGCATTCTCAATTAGGAACAAATTAGACAAAATATATTATTATAATTAGACCATTGTCTTTCTAGTAAGAAGGTTTTAGTTGTGGGAACAAAATTTAGATGTAAGTTGCTCCAACCTCCACATGTGAGTTTTGGCTGGACTCATTTCTCAAAACAAGCTAATTGTGAAGTTAGTTCTTTAAAACCTGCATAGTTTATAGTCTGCTTGGACATAATCAATACTGCAGTCTCCTACATGGTCCATTGACATTATAATATCTCCCCCCAAAGTGGAGGGAATAGTAATTTTCAATTTCTCCTATTTTTAATGCATCCAAAGTTTAAAAATAGTTAATAAATACCAATACCCACCACAGTATTCTCTCTGGTTGCTATGAGTTATCACTACAATTTAAAAGTGCCTGCTTACTCCCTTGTGACTGAGATCATACCTCATATCCTTATGCCAGTCTGGGCTGGGTTAGCTTAGCTTTGGATCAAGTGGATAGAACACATAAAACTTGGGGTTGAAGTCTTTAGTTCTTGGAGCTCAGAAACTGATGATGGATTTATCGTATGAATGGTCTCATTTCATCACCTGTTTGCACCCTTTCCCATCAAGAGGAAAACTCTATTTTCCATTTCTTAAATGTGGCATAGCCTTATTATGTGTTCAACTCAGTTCATTGTCAACATGGATAATGCACTAGTAGTAAAAAGTCTGGACTTTGAGAATCTCTAAATTTGCCTCTTGTGCTTTCCTCACCCTTTGCCATGAGAACATGCTCAGACTGGCCTGCTGGAAGACAAGAATCATGTGGCAGCCTGACAGCCCTAGCACTCCAGCTTAGAGCAAGACATTTGAATGAACCCAGAAGAGTAAAGAGAACTTCCCAGTTGTGCCAAGACTAAATCCACTTATAAACAGAATAATTATTAATTTTATGATACTTTACTGTGAATATAAAATCTAATAAAAGGTTTACTTTAATCTTACTTAAATCACATCACTATCTCATGGTTCATCACCCTAAACCCAGTCCAGATTTTATCATTGTTTTTTACACATGACTGACAATGTTGGTTGAGATATCTGTCAAATGTCTTGTGTTCTCCAGCTGGTCCTTCTGATGCTTTTGAGAATATGATGCTAAATATTGAAACAAACACTTTGCCATGAGCAGCCTTATGCGCTCACTGACTTGGCAAGTCCCTAACAAGCAAGAAGTCTGGAATGTCGAAGAATTCTTAGAAACTTGTCAACTTGACCAAACATGGACAAAATCAAATTCGTAACCATCAGAAACTAACAAAATACGACTGTGTAACTTTTAATAGTTGCATAAATCATACCAGATTCTGACTAAATGCTGTGGTTTTGAGTTGATAATAACTGAAATTCTTGCATGTCAACATCTCACCAGCCATTTCATGTTTCCAGATAACATTGATTTTTCAAAAATGAATGTCCCAAAATATCTTCAGTCAGGAAGTTTACACATAACTGTTTACACAGCACTATGACACATAATGCTTTGTCTACCTAACCATTCCACCTAAGGAAAGCATATAGGTTTTGCAATAAAAATCAAGAGAAATCTTTCAAACTTAACTCCATAACGAATGACAGATTCCTCAAGAGAGTGACTTTAGACTCAGGAAACTGGAAAGAAAGTATTATCATCCCTCCCTAGATAAAAGTGACTAAATAACGAAGAATATGTGGCCACCAATGAAAACTCTTCATCATTCTGGCAATTCTTCAACATTTCTATTTCTGGAAAGAGTTTAGTTTAATGCTTAAATCACTTAACTGATTATCCCAGGATGCATTTGCTAAAACAAGAAGTTCTATCCAACAAAGCAATTTGGAGAAAGCAGAGTGATACTTGGCTACTTTAAGACAAAAAAGTAGTTTTATAGTTGGAACCAGAAGAATACGCCACACATTGTATACCTCAACACTAGCAATCCTTGTCTTCTTTACTCACATACACTAGAAGATTGGGCTGGGCCGGGGATTTAGCTCAATGGTTCTGGCGCCTGTCTTGCAAGTGCAAGGACCCGGGTTCAATCCCTGGTAACCACATACGATACTGGGCATGGAGACTCACGCCCAGCAACAGTCAGTACCACATACCACAGTACCGGGTGCGCTGGCTCATGCCTGTAATCCTAGCCCTGGGGAGGCAGAGGCTGGAGGATTGCTGTGAAGTGAGTTGGAGGCTGAGCTCAGGGTCAGCCTGAACTACAAAGCAGGACCCTGTCTCAAAAAAAAAAAAAAAAAAAAAAAAAAGATTGGGCTAACATTAACATTTCTATCCACCCAATATTTGCTTCCTGTCTTCTTTTCTGTATGAACTAATCTTAAACTTTGGGAAAGGCCTTGGAGAAAGCAGTCACATGAAGGTTTGACAGATATGTCTGAACTAATCATAGTTTTTGAATACATTAGTGTTTTTATTTTATTTTTAATTGATTTTATTGGTACACTTTATACATATATTATGATCGCATTCAACATTGAGAATTTGTACCAATACATGAAATGACTTCTCATTTTTTCCCATTTTAAATTAAAGGAAAAGAACCTCTGTTTTTGTCATTTCTAATCCACAAGAAGTGATATATTTGCCAATCCAAGCATTGTGTATGCCTTTAAACACAGCTAGTTTTTCTTGTTAGGATGGATACTCCAGAGGAAGATACTTTAAAGACTGACACATATGAAAGTTGTAATAAATTGTTCCTTAAGCCGGGGATTTAGCTCACTGATTCCAGCGACTGTCTTGCAAGTTCAAGGGCCCAGGTTCAGTCCTCCGGTAACCACATACAATACTCAGTGTGGAGATTCACACCTATCAGCAATCAGTACCACATACCACAGTGCTGTGCATGTAACCCTAGCACTCAGGAGGCAGAGGCAGGAGGACTGCTATGATGTGAGTTTGAGGCTGCGCTCAGGGCCAGCCTGAACTACAATGTGAGACCCTGTCTCAAAAATAAATAAATAAATTGTTCCTTATCATGTCTTTTTATTGTTTTTTCAGATCTTCTATTTTTTTTTCTAAACCTAATCCTTCATTCCAAACCGTTGTTCTTCTCATACCTTAAATTAATATATTTTATAATTCTCCATAAAAAATCCTATTCTAGTATACCTTCTCTTGGAATATATTTTTCATTCTTTTGGTTATATGTAGTAGATCTTTGATCTTAAAAACATTCTAATTTCCTATCCTCATTGTTAGTTACTTATTAATATTCTGTTCCTGTTTCAGTTAACTTACTTATATTTTGGATCTTTAATATCCTCAGAC